>JAJOOR010002182.1:0-52863 GCA_036250505.1 Solanum acaule | reverse complement strand
ATATGTTTAAACATCATACTCTTCACAACAATACTACTTAAAGGCCATGAAATAAAAACTAAACTAAATAAACAGAAGGCTTAAAAGACTGGATAATGTGTGATCCTTAAAACTAATTAGGCCAACTAATTAATTAGTCTAAATAGAAATGTTAAAATTTAAGATTATAATAAATATTATCCTTAAACGGTTATGATTAGTTTTAAAACTACATATTTTGTTTCTAATTTTAAACTTATATTTTTAAAATTAATTAACCACAATTCAAAATTTTGAATTTAAAATTTAAAAATATAAATTAAAAATATTATGTAACTCTTTAAAAAAATAATTTTTTTAATTTTTAAATAGTTTCTTACTTCATTATTAGAAAGTATCAAAAAAACAAAAATCAACACACTAATTATTCGACTAATTAAAACTTAAGCATCAAACCAACAAACTCAAAATATACTACTAAAATAGTATAGAATCTTAGATAACTTCAACAAAATATTGAGATCATTTCATGATTGTTTATACAATCAAATAAAAACATATGTTAAAATTTTGTATTAAATTTACGATCATGACAAATTTTTCTTGCGCTAAGATTAAAAATCTATATTAAAAAAAGAGACATGAATTAATACGGTGAACAAACTTGTTAAATTTTAAAATAAAAAATTATAAATACTTACCTCTAGTGTTGATTTTATACCCCAAAAATCTTCCAATTATTAAACTGTCACATTTTGAAGTGACACACAAACGCACTAAAAAAATATCAAAATTTAACATTTAGATTGAACAATTTTAGCAAAAATGAAGAACAATGAATATACATATAATAAATAAGACAAAGATAAAAGAAGAACAAAAACTGATACAAAGAAAAGAAAGTTGAAAGAATGGTTTGCCAACATCACTGTAGTATTAGTATATATATAAATAGTTTCAATTTTGTAACCGTTTTTTTTAACTCATTAATTAGAGAGATTTGCAAACCGTGTGTTCGAATTCTTTTGAAATTTAAAATTTATTTTTAAAACTCTTTTTGTGAATTTAAATAGTTTATGCACTTTTTAGAAATCTGCTAAACAAATTCAGTTTTTTTTTTCAATGCTACTATTTTTTTTTTAAAAAAAAATCAGCATCCAAAAAAAAAGAAAGCAGATTTAAAAGTTATTTAAAAAACCACTTTATACGATATTAAAAAGCAATTTTTTATACGATAATAAAAATAAAATAGACTTTTTTTTGTGATGACATTTGTCAGCGTTTTTATATAAAAATAGATGACATTTTGTCCGTGTTTATATAAATGCATTTTTTTTAAAAAAAAGGTATAAATTAGTTTTTTTTTTAAATATTAAATCTGTCCTAGATATAATTTTTTTAAAATTGAATTTTGAATATTTTAACTGATTTGAAGTGGAGTTTTATAACCAATTGATTTTGACACTTGTGTTTTTATTTCAAATTTTGAATTTAGAATATTTAATTAGTTATATAATATTTAATTATTTATAATTTAAAATTTTGAATTTTGTGGTGCTGATATGTGTCCTTTTTTCTTCTCCTATTATATATAGATAGATATTCAGATTCAGACCTCTAAATATTAATGTACATCTTAATATTCAAATTTGCATTTAGATTCAGACGTCTTAGTCTTAATAAAATTAAATGATGCCTTATCCCCCTATGAAAATTACAATTTTTTAATATTAGGTTAATTTTTTCATCTGTATATAAAAGATGTTGATCAAAACATAAGCTTTAAGCACATACATTCATGCTATCACATAAATTTAATGATATCAGAATCTTAAACATGGTAATCTTCTTAAAATATGTCAGAGAAAAAATACCTGAGTCGTAACCATTATCATATATAGATGATTGGAAGTGTTAATTGAAAATCGATTTCTACTTCTGTGCCCGCTTTAAGCACACAAGTTCATGCTATTATATAAACTTAATGCATATCAAGATCTTAAATATGGTAATCTTACTAGAATATGTTGCAGAGAACAATCCTGAGGCATAAGCATTATCATACATAGATGAGTTGAAGCGGTAATTGACAATATATTTCTACATCTGTGCCCTAACCTTATGCTACTAGGGGCGCCGCTAGTGATGAAATTATGCATATATATGTGATAACCCTAATGATGGAGAGATGATCAATTTATAGAGGTTGAGACTTAATCCTGCACGTCTATCAAGTAACAGATCTAACGGACAAGATTCGTTCTTCATTAAATATTAGTTATGAATTTTTCATTAATTCAGTCACACATTAAATAATAAAAAACATTCTCCCACTTAGCTTAAAGACCACATAACACTAATATTTAATGACATATTCATTAACTGTGAATAAAACACAATTTTTCTATAATGTCTATCATACATATCATGATATGACAAAACATGAGTTATGACGGTTATACATAATTTTGTGCTACATATTTCCTTTCATAATTGATAGATGGCAGTTTACTTAACCTTTTTTCCACATTACTGCTCCTTCAATGTATCGAGATATTAAAAATTAAAGATTTATTGAATATAAAAATGTTATTATTTTTTAAACAAACTAAAAAAAAATAAGGCCCATAAATGAAAACAAATAACTCAGATCTTTTGGTTAATGTGGCAAGACCGATGATTATTTTAGAAAAAAAATGGGATTTTTAGAAAATAAGATTTTGTATGGATTAGGTGTCTAAAAGCATTTTTATGTGGTGCTAAGGCAAAATTCTCTAATTGATCAGGAATATAACAAATCGAAGGATATCTAAGGCAAACAATATTAAAATGAGAGAAGTAAGGAAGACAAAGTGAAAAGTGGAAGTCATAACTTTCTCCATTTTACATTCATTTTTTTCTTTTTATTGTCTGAATGAATTATCAAGATTAAAACGAAAAAAACTACAACCTATAAATCCAAAATAAGGCGTGAAAGGGATTACGCATATCCTAAGTCCTAAAAAGAATGTATAGATGTAGAGATCCATAGGTATACTATCTACTTTTAGATAGGCCCATTCATGATCATTTAATTTGTCAAAACTTTTAAAATTTCGTAAAGCCCTCCTAGAATTCCTTTTGGCACTCAGTTCCTGATCTACATCAAAGTGATTCTTCCATTTCCATGTAAAGATCATTTCCTTCCGGAGTATGTTCACCCACTTTGGATGGTAAAGAAACTTTAATTAGCCATACTTTCCAAAGATGATCCTGCCGGTACAGACTATATATGTTGTTCGGATTTTCTAAAATTGTTGTCGGATTCTCCAAAATGCATTATTTTTGGAGTGTTTTACACGCACTTGTCAATACTTTTAAGAATCTAAGAAACATAGGGAACAGGGGTCCCAAATGACAATGTTGCGGAAATATTGTGGATTAACTAGCTCACAATCACAAACAATGAAAATATATAGACAAGAAGAATAACATAAGGATTTAATGAGATTCGGCAAGGCCGCCTACTCCTCCCATCAAAAGCAGAGAGAGTTTTCCACTATGAAAGAAATACAATAAGTTTAAAATGTTTTCAAACTCTTAGGACTATATTGTGTATCCTGTACAATGCTTTTGAATCCCCAACTATATCTCAATATATATAGATGCCAATAGTCCTAAACCTACAAGGAAAAAGTTTTCTCAATCCTAAAAGGACAATATACTTCTTTTCCAAATCTATTAGAACAAAGGATCTCCTGAATAATAATTATGAGTTTTTTACAATATAGAAAGAAATTCAAGACATAATTAACCGGCAATAGAAACTTGCCTATGTAAATAATGGCGAACTAACAGTACAATATGTGAGCTTTGAGTAAGCTATAATGGGAGTACAAATCTGTGGGAGAAAGGCAAAGTACAATGGCAGATGAAGAGCTTCTACGTTTTTCATGGTACTTTACTCTGTCTTTTTCTATCAGTAGTATCAGAGTGTGAGATCCTGGATCGAGGAAAACAGCAGAAGCTAAATTAAACCTCTCTTCTCTTTTCTGTACCATACCATGGCATCGGACAATAATTTTGTTCAAGCAGCAATTCCTCGCACAATCAATTACTCTGTTCAACAATAGCGTAAATAAAGTAACAAATGCACAATCAATTACTCGTTCACTTTTACTTGTCTAATATTCTAAAAATAAATTAATCGTTTTTCCTTCATTTGGTACCTTGCGACCTGCATCAATTAAGAGGGGCTGACCACACAAATAAACATAGAGATTTTCTTTGAACGAAAATCAGGGACGAGAGTCAGTGATGAGGCAATGATGGACTAATAATCCAAAGGCAGAATTTTCTCCCAAACGGAATTGGACTCAGCTGTGGATTGAAGTGATTTAGCGATTACAAACATGCACGAACATCGAGAGGGCTTGTTAAGGCCAGGATCTTCGTAGTACAATCTTCCACAATCATCGACAAACAAGGTGCTCTTCTCTTACATTTACCATTCCAATTCAAATCCTCCATTGATGAAGATTATTACTTTACTGTATTGCTTTTGATGTGTTACAGTACTAAAAGATCTACATTCAAAACACATTTTGGTATATTATAAACATCTATGCTTATTAAAAGTGTTCCTAAATTGGATGGAATCAGGTGTCGACTAATAATATAATGGAAATAAATTTAAGATCAATGAATTAAAAAATTTCCAGATACTTTAAACTTCAGTCAAATAAATAAGACACATAAGTTAAAACTTTTAATTACAGTCGAACACTAATTAGAATGTATAATTAGTAACACATTAAACAATAGTTGGTCACTAAGGTTCTCTATTTTTCTTCCTATAAAATGGAAGTTATCTTTATTACTGTCAATCCTCTTGGGTTTTAAAAGCTGTGAATGAAAAATGAAGAGTTGTGACTTTTTTGAAAAATCGTGATCGTGATTTTTTTGAAGAGTTGCGACTTTTTCGCAAGGTTGTGATTTTTTTGAATGGTTGTGACTTTTTCAAAGGATTGTAATTTTTTCAAAGGATTGTAACTTTTCCAAACGATGTGACCTTTCTGATAAGGCACAATAAACACATATTCACACTACTCTTTGTTGTTTATAAACAGATGGTTTCTCTCATTTTTCAACAACGAATTTTCTAAATTTCAGAATTTCTTCCTTTTTTAGACAAATAAATAAATAAATTGTAGTGTACTTACTGCCATTGAGTGGTAAGTATTTTCGTAATACAAATTAGACAACAAACCCATCAAAAGCATTATTACAGTCTCGATGAATTGGAATGGTAAATATAAGAGAAGTGCATGTCATCTGTCAATGCTACTGAACGATTGTACTGCGGAGATCTTGGCCTTAACAAGCCCTCTCGATGTTTGCCGCATTTCTCAAGTTTCTAAATCACTTAAATCTGCTGCTGACTCCGACTCTGTTTGGGAAAGATTTCTGCCCTCTGATTATCAGTCTATTATTTCTGCATCACTGACTTCCGTCCCTGATTTTGCTTCAAAGAAGGATCTCTTTGTTTATCTGTGTCACCATCCTCTTTTAATTGATGCAGGTCGCAAGGTAACAATAAATGAACAAAGACGGAAAACAGTAATCTATCTTTTGACTACTAGACTAGTAAAAGTGAACGAGTAATTGATTGTGCGTTTCTTATACTATTATTGAACAGAGTTTCTCACTGGAAAAACGTACCGGAAAGAAATGTTACTTTCTAGGTGCAAGGGATCTTGATATTCCATTGGTTGATAGACCATCATATTGGAAATGGACTTCACTGCCAGAGTCCAGGTTTGCGCGACTTTTTTTTATTGAGATCTTCTGAATCATTATTTGTACTGACTGATTTGCAGTTCAAATATATTATTACCTCAGTCCCAATATATGTGAAATAATTTAGATGACTATTGTGTATTCTCATATTGTGAGATCAGGTTCCCAGAGGTGGCTGAGCTCAAACGTGTTTGGTCGGTAGATATTGGGGGCACAATAAGAGCTGGGGTTCTTTCACCGCGGACATCTTATGTAGCATACCTTGTTTACGTGTTTGGAGATGAATTTGGATTTAGTTATCGACCCTCAGAGGTTTCAGTTGGAGTTTCTGGTGTTAAATTGGATAAACGATTTGCAATTCTCGTGCCAGAAGATGAGGAGTCAATTTATAACCTGCCCCCTGATCTAGAGGATAGGCTCAAGAAAGTGTATGAAGAGGCAGTACGTTCTAATCTGCCTTCTGATGCAGAGGACGATGATCCAGGGCTACGTGATGATATTTATTTGGCGTTGCAACATTTGCCGTTGCAGCTTTTGCCGGAGAATGTTTCAAATCGGCTGCAACTTGTTATGCGACGTCCTAAACTTAGAGATGATGGCTGGTTTGAGATAGAATTGGGTGAGTTTTATACTGAAAACGAAGATGATCGCATAGAAATGAATTTGAAAGAGCTGAAAGAGTGTGCATCTCTAAAGACAGGGCTTATTGTTGAAGGAATTGAGATAAGGCCCAGAATGGGTTGATTATCACATTTTTTTTAGAAATATTTCTTCCATTTCATAAAACTGTCAATTATTAGTGAATTAGATGGCATGTTTGTTATCCAGTTTTGAGATAATAACGTATGAATAGTGACTACAAACATAATATGACAAATTATAAGATAACTGTTTACTTACCTTTTTTCCATGTCACTGATATGCCATGATTCAGCTAAAATAAGGGTTCAAGTATCACACAATTTAGTTTGACTTTGCTACTTCTCTACCATTTGTTTTGAGGGTGACACATATTCCTGATTTGTGAATCATTTAAATGATTCACAAATAAATAAAAATAACTCATTATCAATTTAAATAATCCTTAAGAGAGGATAATAAAGAAATTCAGTTACGTAATTAATTTCTTAAATCTGATCTTTTCAATAATCAGTCATTGTGATTCTAACCAAACGGTTAGTAAAATACCCTTGTTTATTTTTTGGTAAATATAAGACCCTTGATTTGTCTTGAAATATGTACCATTTAATTGCTCATTTCAATTTGAACAAATAATTTTATAAAACAGAATAACATTAGCTAAGTAATTTTAGTGAATATGAATATAGTGTTTACTAAAATATGATATGTGTTGCACGTTAATTTCTAATTTTTATTATAAAGTTCATAAAATAAAGGGAAAATGCATAAGATCCCCCAACCTATGCCCGAAATCTCAGAGACACAATTATACTATACTAATGTCCTATTACCCCTGAACTTATTTTATAAATAATTTTCTACCCTATTTCGGCCTACGTGGCACTACCTTCTGGGCCCAGCGCATGTTGACAAATTTTTCAAGCTATCTGGTTGATAGTGCCACGTAGGCCGAAAAGGGGTAGGAAATTATTTATAAAATAAGTTTGGGCGTAATAGGACCTTAGTATAGTATAAGTGTGTCTCTGAGATTTCGGGCATAAATTGGGGGTACTTATGCATTTTCCCTAAAATAAAACAGTAAATTATAAAAAGTACTTAAAAAGTTATGCAGCTTACATTTGTGGTCACCAAAGCAAGAATTATTATAAACCATACAAAGACTCAAACCATAAAATTTGAAGTCTTATCGTGTATAATAATTTTTTATTTGTAGTTATTTATTTGTACAATAGGAATTATATTATATGCATGTTGTAATTGTACATATAACCATATATTTGTTATCTCCAAATTTAATTGTTCAACTTTGTAAGTTTAGAGTACAACCCCTAATAAATTGCATGTATTGAACAATCAAGTCATTTGTGTAAACTAATTATTTATCAAATTCAACTTGTACTTTCTTTCTTCTGATTTATAAACTCATTATACACATGTTTTAATATTGTCTTATTATTTCAATTTTTTTTTTATAGAAATTGGGACACAAGTGCAACGCATGTACCCAAAAACTAGTAAATTAAAGATCCATTGGACCTAGAAAGTAACATTTCTTTCGTCGATTTTTCCAGTGTGAAATTTTATTCAACAAATAGCATAAATAAAATAAAAAATGCACAATGAATTACATTTTTGCTTTAACTTGTCTAATATTTTAAAAATAAATTAATTGTTTTTCCTTCATTTGTTACCTTGCGACTTGCTCCAATCATGAGGGGCTGACGACACAGATAAACATAGAGATATTTCTTTGAAGGAAAATCAGGGATGGGAGCTAGTGATGCGGCAATGATGGACTGATAATCCGAGGACATAAATTCTTCCCAAACGAAATTGGAATCAACTGCGGATTGAAGTCATTTAGAGGTTACAGAAATGCGCAGCTGTAGTCGCTAAATCACTTCAATCCGTTGCTAGGTCCCATTCTGTTAGGGAAAGATTTTTGTCCTCAGATTATCCGTCCATTTCCACATAACTAACACTTGTCCCAGATTTTATTTCAAAGAAGGTGTTGTGATATACTATTAACCATGTAATTGTGTTATAGTAATTTTTATTTAATCCCTTGTAAATTTTTTTATGTTATTTATTTAATATAATAAAATCTTTGTTTAAATAGATCATTGTGTATATATGTGTCCATTGCTTATATAGTAGACAATTTTGTGTATGGAGTATTTTAACTCATACGCGGAAGATTAAAATTGTTGGTGCATATAAGTTATAAATTTATGTTCACGATCAAAGATGAAGTAGGACGAACATCTTGATGATCGTAGCACAAGATTAAATATAATTTGATCTTAATTATGAGGATGACTAAATTACAATTTCTTGTGCTAGTACATTTTGTATGTATTGAACGGACCAATTAGGGATTTTTTTTTTTATGTTCTGAATATTTATAAATAAATTCTCTAGTCCACTACATGTACTTATACTCTTAATCTTGATATAATTATTATGATCTATGTAATTTATTTTATTGTTTTAATCTATTAAAAGGTGAGACTTTTTGATGAGTCAATAAATTCCTAATAGATTAGATAATGACAAATTACATTAGTGAAATAATAATTAGTTGATAGAACCGTGTCTCGGTCCCGAGTTGAAGACACCCCTTTATGGTTACTTATAAGTTTTCACGTGAAAACCATGCAGGTGGATTTTATATCTGTCATGTGAAATAAGTTAAGTAAATATAATAAAGGATTAATTTAGTCAATGAATTAAATTTTCATAAAATTTGATTCAATTGATTGGTGTCGGTAATTCTAACACGGGGGGTTAAATAAGATGTAGTGGTAGATTTCGAAATTAAATTGAGGAGCGAAATTACAGATTTTTAGTGGAATAATTTGTAATTTATTGCGATATGGTTAATTCGTTCATTTGAGAATTATTGTTGTAATTGGAAGCCTCTTAAATATATCTACGGTCCCTACTATGCCTGATTAATTGACCAAGTTTGAAAAGAAGGAAAAATTAATTTTATTGTTGATCTTCTTTAAAGGATGAATTATTTGAGAGTCAAATATTGAGTTAATGACAAAAACGTTTGGCCTTAAATGGATGAAAACGTTTTTTGTATTAATCTCAATTTATTCTCATTTTGAATGATCCTCTTGATTGCTCATTAAGGCTGAAATTTATTTTGGTTTTTCCTATTCATTCTTGAGTGGGAAAACTAGTTTAAATAGGCTGGATGTGGCATGAAAGAAATCATCCTTTAAAAACAAGTAATACTTGCCTACACAAGTAACTTGGTAGTAACAATCAATCAGGAAATAGGAGAAGATCATAGCTCTGGATCCTTGGCATCTGGACGACTTTTGTAGAAGTTTCAACAAGTTAGTCTTCTTCTAAATTCGTTCATGTTATATTGTTTAGTCTACATGTAAGATTTGTGATCCTGAATATAGCTTCCGTTGTGCATATTCTAACAATCGGTATCACGAGTCTTCTTACATATACTAAATAATGTAATAAGATAATTCATGGTTGATTGAATGTCTATATCATGATGTGTTACTATGAATTCACTGTTTCATAAATAAGTTAATTTATGTTTATGAATTCATGATTTGATGTTCTGTTCAATTATGAGATTGAAATAAATCACTGTTTATAATTCAAGTTTGAAAACAGAATGTTTCATGTATTATTGATTATTGTTCATAATTCAGATCTTGTAAAACGAATTCATGATTCATGTTCCTTGAATTAATAGTTTTAGAGTAAGGTTTTTAAGTTTTTAGATATTGTTTGGATTCTGAATATTTGTTAAAATACTGTGAAAAATAATAATTTGAAAATGGACAGCATGCTATTGGCCTGGCAAGTCTGTTTTTCTTCTGACAAACTCCGATTGGCTTCAACTTTGGTTGGTTGATTGGAAACGGCCCAGTGAGCAATACTCACTGTTTTGCTATGACCAAGGGCCTTTTTTGGCCATTCAGAGTCGTTTTGATGGGTTTTTGGCTATTTCTCTGTTTTTTTTAAAAAAAATTTAAAAATTATTTTTAGTAATCCAGTGGTGTAAGGGTTCATCCCTAACACTTATAAATGTATTTTACAGTAAATATATGAGTTTATATGTTGACTTAGGTCCTCTTCCCCATAGGATAAACTTGTATAAATTTTGATACTGTTTTGGTATGTCTTTTGTTTTGATGACTTGTTTAAAACTTTCCAACTAAGTTACATGTTGAATCAATGAACAAGAGACATAAGCTATATACATATATACCTTGTTATACTTAACAGAATACTCTCTAACTAAATTGGACTTGTTTTGCATAACTGGTACTATATTTAAACATGCTCATATATTTGCTTGAATAGTTAAGTTTCCCTATCGAATCTAACTGTTTATAAGCATGATTATATGAGTCTTGTTGTGTTTTCTTTAATAATATAGCATGTATACTTAATGATCTATTTTATCTCTCTCAGATTAACTATGTCTCACTTCAATCCCCTGTCCTCAATCTTTAATCAAAATAAACTTGAGGGTCCAAACTATGTTAATTGGAAACAAAATTTAGATATTGTCCTAACTTCTGAGGGTTATAAATTTGTATTGGTTGAGGAATGTCCTATCAAATCAGCAGATCCTACTGATGAGGAAGTCCAAGCCTATGACAAATGGGTTAAGGCTGATGAGATGGCAAGATGCTACATTCTTGCCTCAATGGCGACTGTCTTGCAGCATCAGCATCAGTCTATGACATCTGCTTACGATATGCTCGCATCTCTTAAGGAGATGCTTGGTGAGAAGAATCGTGCTGCAAAGCAGACTGCCATGAAAGCCCTTTTGACCACAAAAAAATGGTTGAAGGATCTTTTTTCAGAGAACATGTGCTGAAGTTGATGAGTTACTTGAATGAGCTGGAGATACTTGGTGCTGAGATTGATAAGGAATCTCAAGTTAAGATGATCCTTCAGACTTTGCAGGACAGTTTTCAACAGTTTCGCTTAAACTATAACATGAATAAGATGGACATGTCTTTAGCGAAATTGTTGAATGAGCGGCAAGCGCCAGAGACTATAATTAAGCAGCAAGCTCCTGCGGCATTCCTGGTTGACAAGGCTGGGACGTCCTCTTCAAAACCAGCAAAATTCCAGAAGAAAAAGAAAAAGCCCCGTAAGGCTGTGACACCCGGAGGTGCTAAGGGTGGTGTGGCTAAGCCGAAAGGCAAGTGCTTTCATTGTAAGCAGCTAGACTCTATAAAAAGCAATGCCCCGACTTTCAGCCTAAGATGAAAAACTATCACGACCCGATTCCTCGAGTCATGATTTGTTTGATCAGCTTCAGGGTGCCGCCATGTTTTCTAAGAGTGATTTGAGGTCCGGCCTCAGTTACTTGATACTTGTGATTGGTTACTTGGGTACTTCTGGTGAGCATCCGGTTAGAGGTCCGGCCTCAGTTACTTGATACTTGTGATTGGTTACTAGGGTACTTATGGTGAGCATCCGGTTCGAGGTCCGGCCTCCGTACTGTCAGATTCTACTAATTGAGGTTAAGGTTCTAGTTCGATGTTCTCCGTTCTTGGGTTCTTATATGCAATTCTCTTTAGTTATAATTATTATGCAATTCTCTTTAACTTGCACACGAGTGTACCTTCTGGGCTTATGGGGGCCCAGTTAGGTGTAGTTAGCTTATAGATTACTTTAGTTAGTTCTTTCTACACTCGTGTGCATTTCCATTGTTAGTTAGATTTTCGTTCTTGACCTCTGTTTATGTTGTTATCTTAAATTTTGCCTAATCTTGTTTAGTTTTTGCCCTCAGACCCATTACTTGTTGTTCCGGGTTACGGGTTGGCTTACCTACTGGTGGGTTATAGTAGGTGTCATCATGATTAAAGGAATCGAGTCGTGAGAAATTGGTATCAGAGCACTAGGTTCACCGGTCTCACTGGTACAGAGCTAACGTCTAGTAGAGTCCTACAGATCGGTGCGGAGACGTCCTTAACTTATCTTCAGGAGGCTACAAGATGTCTTTAGGAAGTTTCCTCTTTTGTTTCACTTTCGTGCAGCGTGTCTCTTATTGGTTCCTTGGAATCTCATTTGCTTCACTCTTATTTTATGTGTCTGTTTATTGCGCTCCTCGATTGAGTATGAGCCTTGAGCCCTTTGTAGTGCCGGTACGCATTTTGACCCCGGTAGGTGATTCTTTAGTAGTGGATCAGATCTTTAGATTTTATTTGGTGACTATTTAGGGGTGGGACACTCGGGATGATCTTATTTTACTTGATATGTTGGATTTCAACATAATTTTGGGCATGGACTGGTTATACCCTCACCAAGTAGTTTTGGACTACTATGCCAAAATTGTTACCTTAGCCATGCTTGGTATTCCGCTGGTGGTATGGCAGGGCTCTTGTAGTCGCATGTCGGTTGGGCTGATTTCTTGCATTTGGGCATAGAGGTTAGTGGCTAACGGATGCTTGGCTTACTTGGCTTTTGTTAGAGGTATTAGTATGGAGGGCCATACGGTTGATACAGTGTCTGTAGTCCGAGATTTTGCTGATGAGTTCCCTGCTGACTTGCCTGGCCTACCCCCAGATCGTGACATTGATTTTGCCATAGATTTGGAGCCCGACACCCGTCCTATTTCTATTCCGCCTTACTTGATGGCTTCTGCAGAGCTCAGGGAGCTCAGTGTTCAGTTAGAGGACCTCTTAGGTAAGGGGTTCATTCGTCCGAGTGTGTCACCTCCTGTTCTGTTTGTGAAGAAGAAGGACGGGACTATGGGGATGTGCATTGACTACAGGCAGCTGAATAAGGTGACGGTGAAGAACCGTTACCCCATGCCTCGTATTGATGATTTGTTTGATCAGCTTCAGGGTGCCGCCGTATTTTCTAAGATTGATTTGAGGTCCGGCCTTAGTTAATTGATACTTGTGATTGGTTACTTGGGTACTTCTGGTGAGCATCCGGTTAAAGGTCCGGCCTCAGTTACTTGATACTTGTGATTGGTTACTAGGGTACTTATGGTGAGCATCCGGTTCGAGGTCCGGCCTCCGTACTGTCAGATTCTACTAATTGGGGTTGAGGTTCTGGTTCGACGTTCTCCATTCTTGGGTTCTTATATGCAATTCTCTTTATTTATAGTTATTATGTGGACTTGTCGGGCTTATGGGGGTCCAGTTAGGTGTAGTTAGCTTATAGATTACTTTAGTTAGTTCTTTCTACACTCGTGTGCATTTCCATTGTTAGTTAGATTTTCGTTCTTGACCTTTGTTTATGTTGTTATCTTAAATTTTGCCTAATCTTGTTTAGTTTCTACCCTCAGACCCGTTACTTGTTGTTCCGGGTTACGGGTTGGCTTACCTACTGGTGGGTTATAGTAGGTGTCATCATGATTCAAGGAATCGGGTCGTGACAAAAACAAAGGTAACTCTTTTTTAAATGTCGTTGAAACCTATTTAACGACTGTTTCTACCCAATTATAGGCTGTAGATTGGGGAACCACTAATCATATCTGCACTTCTTTGCAGGGGTTTCAGGAAATGCGGCGGCTAAATAAGGATGAAGTTAGTGTTTTTCAAGCGAATGGGGAGTCGACACCAGTCTTAGCTGTTGGAATAATTTCGTTTTCATTTAGTAGTTCCAGACTTTTAGTTTTGAATAATGTTTTGTATGTTCCTTCTATAAGAAGGAATTTATTGTCTGTTTCTAAACTAATGGATGATGGTTATGATATTAACTTTGCTGTTATTAAATATAATTACCTTTTTATCCTTAGTGCTCCCAAAATACATGATTTATTTGTGTTTGAAATTTTCCATAACATGCTTCAACAAACTGCACTAAATAACATTGTTGTTTCGAATAAAAGAAAACGTATTTCTCAATTGAGTCCAACTTATTTATGGTACTTACGTCTATGCCATATTAATATAAATAGGATTTCACGGTTGGTTACAGATGGACCTTTGAGTTCATTAAAAGTGGAGGCACTACCAACCTGTGAATCCTATTTAGAAGGTAAAATGACAAAGAGACCTTTCCCTTCTAAAGGAAATAAAGCCGGTAATAAGTTAGAATTAATTCATTCTGATTTGTGTGGCCTTATGATTATACAAGCAAGAGGTGGTTTTGAGTATTTTGTGACTTTCACAGATGATTACTCCAAATATGGTTACATTTATTTGTTGCGCCATAAATCTGAATGCTTTGAAAAATTCAAAGAATTTAAGATTGAAACGGAAAGGCGACATGGTAAACATACCCAAACATTACGATCTGATCGTGGTGGTGAATACCTTTCTGCAGAATTCATTAAGTACTTATTAGAATCAGGAATTACTTCTCAATATTCTGCCCCAGGAACACCTCAACAAAACGGTGTGGTAGAACGTAGAAATAGAACTCTTTTGGAAATGGTTAGATCAATGTTAAGTTATTCTGATTTGCCTTTTAGCTTTTGGGGATATGCCTTAGAAACTGCAAATTATATTTTGAATTTGGTTCCTTCGAAATTTGTATCTTTAACCCCATCTGAATTGTGGAATGGGCGAAAGCCTAGCCTACGACATATTCGAGTTTGGGGTTGTCCAGCTCATGTGCTAAAAGGAAAAACAGATAAGTTGGAATCTAGAACAAAAGTATGAATTTTTATTGGATATCCAAAAGGCACTAAATGAGGTTTATTTTACTGTCCTAAGGAACAAAAGGTAATTGTCTCAACAAATGCCCAAGTTTCTAGAACAAGACTATTTAATGAACCATGTTCCTAGAAGTAAACTTGTGCAGGAGCTGTCTAAAAGAATAACTAATGAATCGACAGAACAAATTCCACACACAGTTGTTGGCATTCCTTTACGACCACGTAGTGGGAGACATGTCAATAGGCAAGAAATTGCACCTGAGGTTGCGCAGGAGGTTGCCCTAGATCAAGCTCAAGATATTTCACTACCTCAAAGTAGTGGGAGCAATGTCGAGCAGCCTGCGGCTGTGGAGGAAAATGTTCAGGATTTAGTTTAAGAAGTAGCAAATCATACAGTGGCTATTCGTCGTAGTGGGAAAGTTATTAGAAAGCCTGAAAGGTTTACACTCTTGGGAGAATCATATGATAGAATCCCTGAAGAGCCTAATATAGAACCATTGAATTACGCCGAAGCACTACATGATAAATATGTTGAAATGTGGATTGTTGCTATGAAATCTGAAATGGAGTCTATGTACTCTAATCAAGTCTGGGATCTTGTAGAATCACCTGTGAATGTCAAACCTATTGGTTGTAAGTGGATCTTTAAGAAAAAGAGAGGTGTGGATGGAAGAGTGAAAGCTTTTAAGGCTAGGCTTGTTACTAAAGAGTTTACTCAAAAAGAAGGAATTGATTATGAGGAAACTTTTTCGCCGGTAGCTATTCTTAAATCCATTAGGATTCTCTTGTCCATTGCTGCTCATTACAATTATGAGATTTTGCAAATGGATGTCAAGACGGCTTTTCTAAATGGAAGTCTTGATGAATACATCTATAAGGCACAACCAGAAGGTTTCATAGAAAGTGGCAATGAACACATGTTGTGTAAACTTAACAGATCCATTTATGGATTAAAGCAAGCATCTAGAGCATGGAATATTTGTTTTAACAAGTCGATTAAGACTTTTGGTTTTGATCAATTTGAAAATGAATTATGCATCTATAAAAAAATGGGAAGGAAATAGAGTAGCATTTTTAATTTTGTATGTTGATGACATTTTGCTCATAGAAAATAATGTGAGCATGTTGAATTCAGTTAAGGAATGGTTGTCATCGCGTTTTGATATGAAAGACTTGGGAGAAGCGGCTCATATCCTTGGGATCAAGCTTATGCGAGATCGTAAACAAAGGATATTAGGCTTGTCTCAAGTTCTTTACATTGATACTATTCTTCCACGGTTTAACATGCAAAATTCCAAAAAGGGATTTCTTCCTTTTAGACAAGGAATTACTTTATCAAAGGATCAGTCGCCCAAAACGACTGATGAGATGGAGAGAATGAAGGTTGTCCCTTATGCATCTGCTGTAGGGAGTCTCATGTATTCTATGTTATGTACTAGACCGAATATCTGATTTGTTTTTGGCATGGTTAGTAGATTTCAGTCTAATCCTAAGCAAGAACATTGGACAACAGTTAAGCATATAATCAAGTACCTAAAAAGGACTAGAAATTACATGCTTGTTTTCCATCCTGGAAATCTTGTACCTATTGGGTATACAGATTCAGATTTCCAGTCAGATATAGATACAAGAAAGTCAATCTCAGGATATGTATTTACTCTGGGAGGTGGAGCCGTAATATGGAAGAGTATCAAGCAATCTTGTGTTGCTGATTCCACCATGGAAGCTGAATATGTAGCTGCCTCTGAGGCGGCTAAGGAGGCTGTTTGGCTCGGTAACTTCCTCAAAGAGCTTGGAGTGGTTCCTTCGGTTGAAGCACCAATCACACTTTATTGTGATAACAGTGGTGCAGTAGCTAACTCGAAAGAACCGCGAAGCCATAAAAGGAGTAAGCACATTGAGAGGAAATATCATTTGATTTGTGATATAACTCAAAGGGGTGATGTGAGAGTATTGAAGATTGAATCGAAAAACAATTTGGCGGACCTATTTACAAAACGCTTACCTCATAAGGCTTTTGATAAGAATGTGGAAGAAATGGGTGTTAAAATTGTGAATGCATGGTTATAAGTCTAAGTGGGAGATTGTTGGGATATACTATTAACCATGTAATTGTGTTATAGTAATTTTTATTTAATCCCTTGTAAATTTTTTTTATGTTATTTATTTAATATAATAAAATCTTTGTTTAAATAGATCGTTGTGTATATATGTGTGTCCATTGCTTATATAGTAGACAATTTTGTGTATGGAGTATTTAACTCATACGCGGAAGATTAAAATTGTCAGTGCATATAAGTTATAAATTTATGTTCACGATCAAAGATGAAGTAGGACAAACATCTTGATGATCGTAGCATAAGATTAAATATAATTTGATCTTTATTATGAGGATGGTTAAATTTCAACTTCTTGTGCTAGTACATTTTGTATGTATTGAACGGACCAATTAGGGATTTTTTTTTATGTTCTGAATATTTATAAATAAATTCTCTAGTCCACTACATGTACTTATACTCTTAATCTTGATATAATTATTATGATCTATGTAATTTATTTTATTGTTTTAATCTATTAAAAGGTGAGACTTTTTGATGAGTCAATAAATTCCTAATAGATTAATAATTAGTTGATAGAACCGTGTCTCGGTCCCGAGTTGAAGACACCCCTTTATGGTTACTTATAAGTTTTCACGTGAAAATCATGCAGGTGGATTTTATATCTGTCATGTGAAATAAGTTAAGTAAATATAATAAAGGATTAATTTAGTCAATGAATTAAATTTTCATAAAATTTGATTCAATTGATTGGTGTCGGTAATTCTAACACGGGGGGTTAAATAAGATGTAGTGGTAGATTTTGAAATTAAATTGAGGAGTGCAATTACAGATTTTTAGTGGAATAATTTGTAATTTATTGCGATATGGTTAATTCGTTCATTTGAGAATTATTGTTGTAATTGGAAGCCTTTATTAAATATATCTACGGTCCCTACTATGCCTGATTAATTGACCAAGTTTGAAAAGAAGGACAAATTAATTTTATTATTGATCTTCTTTAAAGGATGAATTATTTGAGAGTCAAATATTGAGTTAATGACAAAAACGTTTGGCCTTAAATGGATGAAAACATTTTTTGTATTAATCTCAATTTATTCTCATTTTGAATAATCCTCTTGATTGCTCATTAAGGCTGAAATTTATTTTGGTTTTTCCTATTCATTCTTGAGTTGGAAAACTAGTATAAATAGGTTGGATATGGCATGAAAGAAAACATCCTTTAAAAATAAGTAATACTTGCCCACACAAGTAACTTGGTAGTAACAATCAATCAGGAAATTAGAGAAGATCGTAGCTCTGGATCCTTGTCATCTGGACGACTTTTGTAGAAGTTTCAACAGGTTAGTCTTCTTCTAAATTCGTTCATGTTATATTGTTTAGTCTACATGTAAGATTTGTGATCCTGAATATAGCTTCCGTTGTGCACATTCTAATAGAAGGATCTCCATGTTTATCAGTGTCGTCGTCACCTCTTAATTGATGCAGGTTGCAAGGTACTAATAAATGAACAAAGAGGAAAAGCAGTAATCTATTTGTGGACTATTAGACAAGTAAAAGTGAACGAGTAATCGATCGTGCACTTTTACCTTATTTATGCCACGGTTTAACAGAATTTCAAACTGGTTTCCACATGTGGCTAAGCTCAAACGTTTTTGGTCAGTTGATATTAGGGGCACAATAAGAGTTGGGGTTCTCCATTTGTAAGCATAAGATGTATAAGACATTATTTTTCAAGAAATATCCTTATTCTACTTTTTAAAGTTTACAGTTGATATTAAGTATGAATATCCATTGTCTCCCCTCACTTAGGCCTCGTTTGTTTGCAAATTTTAATATATTCGATCTCAGTCATTTAGGCCTCATTTGTTTTCATTAAGATTAAGACGTTTGAATTCGAATGCACATCTGAATGTTAAGATGTTCATTAAGATTAAGATGTCAGAATCTGAATGCTCATCTGAATATTACGATGTAGTTTCTAGGTCTGAACACTAAATCATTAAGATTGTTTGTTTTTAATATCTGAATGTGCATATTTTTTTTTAAAATTAAGAATTAAACACTATATCAATAAAGGTTATAACTCAAACCAAGATAACTTCTTCCAAATTTTTTTTTCAAGAATAAGATTATAACTCACCCAGAAAAAAGATGATTTATTTGTTTTCTCAAACAATTTTTTCTCAAGAAACAATAATAACCTTTTCCAAAGAAGTTCTGACAACAAACAAATTGTGACAAGAAGAATTCTTCATAAATATCAATTCACTCAAGAATATTGTAAATATTAAAAATATTAGATTAATTCTTGTAAAAGATTATGAAAACTTACTTATTAAAAAAAAGGTATTTGATTGAAAAATGAGAGGAAGAAACTTGAAACTTGCCCAGAAGAGAAGCAATGAAGAAGATAATTTGTTTATGAAAGAACATTTATTATTTTAATATATAGAGTCTGAATGGTATTGAGACTCTGTTATAGATCTGATTCATCCAGATTCATTAAGACCAATTAAGAGTTTTTTTTAAAAAAGAAACAAATGGACTGAATGTGAATGATTAAGATTTGGACCTAACAATCATACTTAATGGGTTGAAAATGAATGATTAATATTCAAACCTCCATTAAGTGCAAACAAATGACGCCTAAGTCTATTTATTTTTAAGGTCTGAATCTTAATTATTCAGATTTAATCATTAAGACCTCATTTGTTTGCACTTAATGGAGGTTTGAATCTTAATCATTCAGATTCAACCCATTAAGTGTGTTTGATTTTTAGGTCTGAATCTTAATCAGTCAAATTCAGTCCATTAAGTCTATTTGTTTATTTTTATAAAAAAACCTCTTAATGGGTCTTAATAACTCTTAGTGAATTAGATCTATAACAAAGTCTTAATACCATTCAGACTCTATTAAAATAATAAGTGTTCTTTCATAAATAAATTCTCTTCTTCCTTGTTTCTCTTCCGAGCACGTTTCAAGTTTCTTCCTTTTGGTTTCCAACCAAATATCATTTTTTTTCTTTTGAATAAGTAAGTTTTCATAATCTTTTACAAGTATTTATCTAATATTTTTAATATGTACAATATTATTGGGTGAATTGATATTGATGAAGAACTTTTCTTCTCACAATTTGTTTGTTGTCAAAATTTCTTTGGAAGAAGTTATCATTGTTTCTTGAGAAAAAGTTGTTTGAGAAAACAAATAAATCATTTTTTTTCTGGGGTGAGTTATAATCTTATTCTTGAGATAATTTTTTGGAGGAAGTTATCTTGGTTTGGTTTATAAACTTTTTATTGATATAGTGTTTAATTCCTATTTTTTTTTATGTACATTCATATATTGAAAACAAATAATCTTAATGATTAAGTGTTCAGACCTAGAAACTACATCTTAATATTTAGATGTGCATTCAGATTCAGACGTCTTAATCTTAATGAAAACAAATAAGGCCTAAGTGCCTTTGCTTTGCTTATTTTTCAATTGTGTCTGAATAAGTTTTAATAATTAAAATCTATAACAAAGTCTTAATATCATTAAGATGCTTATTTAATAATCTCTACAATGATAACATTCCATCGCTACTCTATCTATTTCACCACCACTCACAATTCATTTCAGCCACAACTACCATCAGTGGGAGAGCCATAAATTTTATGAAGGGTGTCCAAGAATTACATAGGTAAAAATAATAATTAACGAATGGGTGCTCTAAAATCTTGTAAATCAAACTATGTAACATAAATAATTATTATTTTTAATTAAAAAATATACCAAAACTTTAAAAATCAAACTATATAATATTTTCCTTTCCGTTCATGTTTATTTATTAGGAAGTGAACGAACAAAAAAATCCAGTTTAGAATGAAATCACATTTATACTTAAATATCTTACCAAGAAATAAAAAATAAAGAGTAGAATCAAACAAAAAATTTTAAAAGAAATTTATATGAAAGCCTTTTTCACTTTAATAGCTTTATAGAAAAAAGAAATACTAGGATTTTCTGATTAACTTTAAAGTAAATAATTTGTTTTAAATTTTATTTAAAAATTTAATGAGAAGAAAAAAAAAAATCAAAAGTCAAATCGATTAAAAATTTAATTGGCTACTAAACTTTTTTTCCTTAAAATTTTAAGTTGTAGGTCTCTAATTTAAGATTATTTTAATAGATAATATTAGTTTTAAATTATTGAAAAATAGCAGATTTATTAATTAATATCTCTTTAAAAATATAAAAATAAAATGTAGTTGTGGGGAATCGACATGCATGTTGTTCGCCTCAGCTTCGACTGAGCACCATAACCCAATGGGCTAAGAATGTTTGTTATTTCAAGGGTGTCCAAAACATTTTACTTGTATATACGATGTAATTTACCGACGAAGGGTGTCTAAGTGGACACCCTAGGCATAGTGCAACTACGCCACTAAATACCATCACTATCAATCCCCACCACCTACCATCCATAACCACCATCCTTTATTCAACCACAACCACCACTACTGTCAATCAACAAACTCAATTGTCATTGTCATTAAACATTATTTGCAATCATCACCACCAACTATTTTATATCCACTAATCGCTATCGATAAGTACCACCATTAGTCAACACTATATATCACTAATCACTATCATTATTGATCACCACCTCCATTAGCTAATAGAATCATTTCACTATTAATTATGAGCCGCCATCACCAACAAACACGATTAATCACTATTGACAACCATTATACCATAAGATACTATCCACAACCATCATTATCACTCAACACCATCCAAAATTGACATACACAATCACCATCGCTAACCATCACCACCACCAATTGTTACAGAAAGAATATAATCTTAATTAAATTTAGTATATTTTAAACTTTACTTATTATTTTTTAATAAAAATAAATTCTATACATTCCGATATTGAGAAAATAAACAATATTCACTATTTAATATTCAGATCTTAATGCAACATCTTAATATTAATTAGATGTATATTCGATTCAAACCTGTAAATATTAATGTACATCTTAATATTCAGATGTACATTTAAATTCAGATGTCTTAATCTTAATAAAAATAAACGATGCCTTAATCACATCAACGAAAAATTACATTTTTCTATATAAGGTCAATTTTATTTATATTTATATCAAAGATGTTGATGTAAACATAAACTTTAAGCACACATGTTCATGCTATCACATAAATGCAATGCATATCACGATCTTAAACATGGTAATATTACTAGAATACGTTGTACAAAACATACCTGAAGTGTCAGCATTATCATACATAGATGAGTGGAAGTGTTAACTGAACTCGATTTATACCTCCGTGCCCACTTTAAGCACACACGTACATGCTATCACATAAATTTAATGCATATCAAGATCTTAAACATGAAAATCTTACTAGAATAGGTTGTAGAGAACATACCTGAAGCGTAAGCATTATCATACATAGATGACCAGTGGAAGCGTTTAATTAAAAAATGATTTCTACTTTCATGGCCTAACCTTACGCTACTAGCGGCGTCGCTAGCGATGAAATTGTGTATATATTATGTGATAACCCTAATGAATGAAAGGAGGAACAATTTATAGAGGTTGAGACTTAATCATGTACATCCATCAAGTAACCGATCTAACGGACGAGATTTGTTCTTCATTAAATATTAGTTATGGGCTTTATATTAGTTCAGTCACACAAAATAATAAAAAGTCTAACATTCTCCCACTTGTCTAAAAGACCACATAACACTAATATTTATTGATATATGCATTAATTGTGGATAAAATACAACTCGTCTATAATGACCATCATACCATGATATGACAAAACACTAATGTGAGTTATGACGATTATATATAATTGTTGACACCCAATTTTGGCCCTCCACAATATAAATTAATCATCGAGCTTTTTAAATTTCAAGCGATTTGAAATAATTGACTTTATAAAATTCAAAATATTTTTAAAGTTATTTTAAATAGTTTTGTCACTTTTTATACTTTTAAATAATATATATGTATTATATAATTTTGTATATAATTAGCATCGTTTATGAACATTCAAAAATCGCCTCAAAAAAGATTTTGTTAAATATTTGGTTAATTAGTTTAGTTATATAATAGTTTATATTTTAAATAATTAATTTATAATTAGGTTAATTATTTTACTTTGTTAAGATTAAGAAGCTCGTCAATTAATTAATATTAATTCATTTTATTTAATCTTTAGTCGGATTCACTAATTGAGTCAAATTGGTTAAATTTTAAAGTTAAGTGGACAAAGTGTGCAATTCATTTGGTCATTTTTTCTAATTCAATATAACCATTTTTGTCCCACTTCTTGGACCTTTTCAGAAAGACCAAGTATTGGGCCTTCTTCTTTCAATTTTCCAGCAGCCCACTTCCCCAATTCAATTTTTCCAGCTCATTCCCAATAATAATAAAAATCGGCCCATCTCAATGCTAAAACTCAATTCCAACAATTCCTCACAACAATGCATTATACAATCAGCATTCCAATACCAAAATCGACCCCACCCCATGTGTTTTCTTCTTCTTCCATACAAATCCAACTAAAAATTCAAAGACCCACCAGTAATATCAATACAAACAACAGTACCCGACCCCACCCCCTATGCTTTCTTCTTCTTCCTTGCAAATTCAGAAAATCCCAACAAAACCAGTAAAGGTCAACACCTGCAACAACGGCATCACATTTCCTTTTCCCCTTTTTCAGGGATTTCCAAATCTCTTCCCATGATTGCCTTTGAAAAAAGAGAAGAAATTCAAAAGATTTTGAATTTTTGCTGAACTTTTCCCCCCCTAAATCGACCCCAAATTCCTTTTATATAAACCTCTATTTTTCTTTAGTATGGGGTGGGGAAAAGAGGAGGAATTTTAGAAGTCGTAATTTTAAATTGATGAATATAGTATCGATATTATCAAAAACCATAAAGTTAGGTCTAGATTTCTTGGAATTTCTCTTTTGTCTCATCCGAAGCTTTTAGCGGAGTTCATCAGAATTCTCGAAGTTCATCTCTTCTTTGGTGTGGAAGCTGCTTCATAGTGAAGCTCGTTGATTCCAGTCGTTGCCTGGAAAAAGGTAATACCTATCCTTTTATTTTCTATTTTAGAAGTCATGTACCTAGTTTGAGTTTCCTTGTTCGATTCTCACTCTATTTCGAGTTTTTCTTTTGTTGTATGTTGAGCTTGTCCGAAATCCTTGACCTTGTCATATGGTTGGTTACTGATTCATCGTGACATTTCAACTTTTGGCTTTAAAAAATGATTTATTGTCGTAAGCTCTTGACAACACTAGATTAATCTAATCTAATCTCTATTCTCGTCTAGTCTATGATTTATATGTTCATGGTCTTGAATTTTTTATTTTTTATTTTAAAAAAAAAACTATGTCTTTTTATTTTGTGGTATTGGTATGCTTTTGTTATGGTCTAAATCTATTCAAGATCGGCTTAGCTAAGTATATGATCAACCTCTACAAAACTTTAGCTTTGCATTTTTGACAATATTTCCCGCTCTCTGTTTTTTTTCTCTTTCTATATAATCACATGAACTTTTCTGGTTTTGTATGAGTTACAATTATAGCATGAGTAATTTCCTTCTGTCTATTCTACATATGGCTAAGTATGTGGTTGTTTGCTAATTTGTCAACATGAAATCATTGGAAGTAATATGTAGTTTATCACGTGGTGGACATTAGTGATACTTCATATGCTTATTATTTTTTAATATTTTTTACGCCTGTAGTAAACTGTAGATATCTTGAATTAGCTATATCATGATTATTTCTAGTTGAAGACTTAATTGCATATGTGAATTATTCAAAACCCTCCATTAATTCCTTTTCCGTTATTTTGATACATGTGACATTCATTCGAGTCTATTTTAGACTCCATCCCAGCATTTCGTTGAATTGAATTCCTCTCGAGTCATCCCCGTCAATGTCCGAAGAAAGTGAAAGCTGAAATAGGTCTCGGATTGCAGAAAAATGGGCTGTTTACATCTGATATACATCAGAAGTATACAAAAATAGGAATTGATCTAAGAAGCCCAAATCAACAACTAATTTGGCCCAAAAAAGGGCCCAAATTCATCTTCTCCTTTATTATCCTAGATTATTTAATTGTGATTACTTATTGTTAGTTTTTTTTTCTTTTTTTTTTATTAACTCTAACTTTAAATAACTTAATTGAATTTCCCAAAGGTTGAACTATTTTCTTTGTGTTGGTTTACTTTAATAAATTTTATTTTATCAACTCTTGCACCCTTATTTACTTATTCAAATGTTTTCTATTTAAAACTTTCACTTACTTTTCACTAGTTTAAAATGATTTCTTGGTTTATCAATTGAATTGGTGTAAATTATTTTTAAAATGATTCAAACAAATGCTAATTAATCTAGTTTTGCTAAAATTCTAATCACTTGCAATTTAATTCAAATATTTCAATTAATATCTTCTTTTTCTTAAAAATTAAAAATTATTCTTTGTTTAACTATTTTCTCAAGTTGATCATTTTTCTAAAAAATAGTCAAAATATATTTAATCTAAGTCGTAGGATAACCGCGTGTTAGTGGGCGCTTCAAGTGCCTTAAAAATCTTATTGAAGCGTAAATAAGATCTTCTTATCCATTTCCTCTAAAATTTTAAAGGTTTATCTGTTAACGCCTTTTTAAATTAATTTTTCTTAATTTCTTTAAAAAATTAAGTTGCGACTCTTTTCTAAGTATTTTTTTCTCAAATTGTTTTATACTTAGAACATTTCAAAAAGTAATTTTTCTAAAGATTGTAAAATTACGGTATAACAGAAATGGTGACTCCGCTGGAGAATTAATAGGTTCTAACCATAACAGACTTAGATTAATTGTTAAGGTTTTTAACATATGCTTACTTGTTTGCTTATTTTATATGCCTAATGCTTTATTTTTCATGTTTATGTGATATAAACTGCTTATTTGTTATTGTTTTTCATAAATTGTATATTTGTTACTGCTTTATAAATTGTCATTTCGTTCATGCTTCCTCCAATTCTGGAAAATTCACACAATCATACGTACACGCGAGGTGTGGTTTGCGCACCCGCAAATTTCTTTCAAAATCCCAAAAAAAATAGGAGAGTTGGCATATGCGCGGGGTGTCCAAATATTTTTCCGTGTGACCGCGTAGGCTCCTCACTCGAGTTGTCCACTCGGGAACCTTGTGTCTAGTAAGCCAAAACTTAGAAAACATAAGATAGAGCTAAGCCGCCCCTCAATTTAAGTCATGCATGCATATACCTTAGGTGGATCGATCCTGGGTATCGATTGCACATTTAAGAAGTCCACCCTTATGTCAACGGGTTTCACGACCCAACGACCAACAAGCATGTTTTGTGCAACGTGATAATGATAGACGGATCCAAGCCTAAATTTGACATAGTTTGGAAATTATGTGTTCATTCTTATTTTATTTTTTAGGATGACTTCAGTCCCCCAAGTGCCCAAAATTAGGATGGTCGAGGGTTTTCCGCGCAAATTGAAGATCTGGTGGGATAATTTAAATCCAAGTGAAAAACTAGCAATTGCAAAAAGGTTGGGGTGCCTCACTATGCTATTCAAGGTTAATCCGGACAAACATATGATTAGAGGATTGATTCAGTTTTGGGATCCAGACCGTGTTGTGTTCACGTTCAAAGACTTTGAACTAACACCTACATTGGAGGAAATTTGTTATTTCACCAGTTTGAAGTATCAAGAAAAAGGTCAAATTATTCCACACAGTCAATCAGGGAAGAAATTTCTTCACTACTTAGGACTGGAAAATAAAAAGAAACTTCGATGCTTTGAACATAATTGATTTTCTATGGATTACTTATATGAGAGGTATGGACACTCGAATAGCTACAAAGTGTTCATGAAAGAATTCTCTTGCACTTATGTTCATTGGCAAGCTAGACATCCTATTGCATTTGATGTGGCTTTAGTAGGGACTTTAGTGTTTCCACGAGAACATGGTCATATTAGCACCTGCTTATGTTCTGTGGCTCGTGTACTTTTTGAAGATGTTAATGGTGAAGAACTCACTCTTGTTCCCATGATTTTAGCAGAAATATTTTGAGATCTTGGAAAATGTAAAAAAGGGGAAGTAAACTTCTTTGAAGGTTGTAATCTTGTTTTACAAATGTGGGCAATGGAACATTTTCACCAGCGTAAAAATATGGATGACATATGTTTTAGTAACACAAATTATATTGACAGTTTTTACGACAGGACGAGAAGGTTTGTGTCTCCGATTGGTACTGATGACTGGTATGGATATCTGGCCTCCCGCACCAGTAACCAAATTCAGTGGAAATATCCATTACTCTCACGTTCCCCAGCCTATATAAGATGCAAGAGGTTTTCCTATATCAAGCTTATTGGGTTGAAAGGTCTCCAGCCATATGCTCCGGTGCGCGTGCTTCAACAGTTTGGTCAAGTACAAGTAATCCCTCTTCGAGCAAACATGAGAGTTTTTGAAATTTCCTTTGGACCAAACTTTAAAGTCCCTCGATCCAGAGAGATTCTTCATGAATGGAACAATGTTCTCACGATAGATATACGAAATGGGCCAGAGAGAGAAATTCCAGAATATCACGTGTGGCTTCGAGAAGATCGCAATAGCATGAGTCCAGAAGGTGAACAAGGTTTTGAGGATATTGGGACGACGATCTGGATAAATCATTCTCATCTTAGAACCAAAGTAGTCACTCCTGAAATGTGGGCTCAAATGGAAATTATAATGCAATATTTGGACAATGCGGGAGCAGGGCCTAGCAACGTGGGAGCGTCATCTTCACTTCTTCCACCAGCGTGATTGATAACAAATTTAGGCCGAGTCTTAGATTTGTCTTTATATTGTGTCATCTTTTATGTATTCTCTCTTTGTTGTACCATTTTATTGGTATTTAATGAATATTTGGTCTTTGTTTTCCAAACTCGAGTTGTCATAAATTAATGGCTTGGATCAATTTATCATAATCACGTTATGTTTGACGTTTAGGTTTACCTCTGGCATAAAAAGGTCATAAATCTAGGGCGCGATATAAATTGTTTGTGTGTTGCTTGATATAATTGCTTTGTGTTGTGATGTGTCATTTTGTCTAAAGCAGAATTAATTTACTCTTGTTTCTTAGAGCACCTTAAGCATATATTAAAATCCACAACAACAAAGTCCGTCCAAGTTACTCCTGAAGTGTTGTCTAAGTTTCTCAGAAAATATATAAACCCTTCATAAAAAATAAAAAAACTCCATCTCTCAGTTTGAGAAAGGTTAACTTGCTAGAATGTCTAGAAAAAATGTTAGCACACCAATGCCGATCACTGATTTGGTTAGGAGCGAAGAAACTGAAGAATCAATGTTTAAAAAATTTGCCAAGACTAATTCAAACTACTCTTGGCCTGGATTCCTCGGAAGGATACATAGGCAGCCTACTTAAGGCTCGGTCCCTATCCTGTAAATTTTTATCCTCTCTTTTCTTGGAGGATTCTGAAAGGTTTCACCTAAAAGATATGAGTGGAAGAAGTTAGCAAGAATTTATGCAAGTTGACTTTCTTGATTCATTCAAATGAACTAACCAAAAAAATAAAATTCCTTCCATTTGAGTCCTCCCTTTCACCCAAAATACATTCGTGGATTAATCTGGTTAAAGCAAAATGACAATTATATGTTTATTCTTATATCATCTTATTTGTATTTCTCATTAGAAACAATAACTAACATATCTACTTTTGAGTTGTTTTTCATTTATCAGGTAACTAGAACTGATCTGTGTTGAGAAACTGGCTGAGCATCTGTACTTCACGAGATCTAAAGTCCCTAAAGATTCCTTCCCGAGCCAAAATCTATTGAAAGGAAAAGAAAAGATGACTGGAAATGATGAGAACATCGGTTTGAATGAGATCACAATAGCAGAACCTATCATTGCTGAGCAGAATGAGTTGATTGCTCAACTGGCACAACAAATTGCTGAAATGAGGGCTGAGATGCATAAGACTCGGGAGTTGGCAAATTTGGCTATCACTGCTAACATTCCTCTTCCAAACAACGAAAGACCTCCACTCCATTTCCCTACTCCTAATCCAACACCCGAACATTTCCCACAAAATCAACCTATTGTTCCAGTCCAAAAGGCCCCAACTATCGAATTAAACACAACTAACCAACATCATGCTAGCTCTTCCTACCAAACACCTCATCCATCTCAAAGCCTAAATTCTCACGACTCTCAAGCATTTCCTTCCATGTACGAAAATCCTCCTCAAAACACTTCAAACCCACCTACTACTCAACCCCTACCTACAAAAGCCACTTTCCATATTCCAATCCTCACAGAACCACATCTTCCCTACACTACATATCCCGAACCCGATCACTATGAGGAGAAGAAAAAGGAGTGGAGGGTCAAAGAGGAAATGAATAAGCAAAGCATGAAGGAAGAAATTATGAAAGCTATGAAAGAACTTCATTACACTCCAAATGTTATAGGGCTAAACTATGAAGACTTGTGTATCCATCCAAACTTGGACCTTCCCGAGGGGTTTAAGGTACCAAAGTTTGACACTTTTGGAGGAATTGGGAATCCCTTAGCTTATTTAAGGGCGTATTGTGACCAGCTCGTAGGGGTTGGGAAAAATGAAACATTGTTGATGCGGCTTTTCAGTCGAAGTTTGAATGGAGAGGCCTTAGAATGGTTCGCCTCCCAAGACATGAAGCAATGACCTAGTTGGAATGCTTTAGCTAAAGATTTTATTGAGAGATTTGCTTATAATGTAGAGATCGTTCCAGATCGATACTCCTTGGAAAAGATTAGGCAAAAATCCACCAAAAACTACCGTGAATATGCATACAGGTGGAGAAAAGAGGCTGCCAGAGTTCAACCTCCCATGTCTGAAAAGGAGATCACTGAAGTATTTGTGCGCATCCAAGAGCCAGAATACTATGATAGAATGATGTTGCTCATTAGAGCAAAATTTGCTGAGATAGTCAAAACAGGTGAGACTATCGAAGATGGTCTTAAGACCGGAAAGATTACCGGGGTGACAGCCCAAGCCGGATCTTCGGGACTATTGAGGAAGAAAAGGGAGGAAGTTTCTTTTATTTCTGATGCATCTGATGGAATGACAAAGAGATCGTTCGGATTTAGCTCTAGAAAATTTTCACCCTCTAAAGCCTATCCCCCAGCTCTACAAAATCCCTACCCAATCCTCTATGTCCAACCAAATTTCCGAACTCCACCTCATAATCTCCCAGCTCCACATTACCGAAATTCCAAACACCAACACCTCCCCGCCAAAATCCTTTAAATTACCGTCAAGTTCCTCTACCTCCACAAAATAGCTATGACCTTCCTCGTCCAAACTTTGAAAGGAAACCTCCTAGAATTTTCACTCCTCTCATTGAAAGCCGAACTAAGTTGTTCGAAAGATTGTAAGTTGCAGGCATGCTTCATCCCATCGAACCTAAACCTGTCAACACAAACTCCAAATTCTTTAGAGCTGATCAGATATGTGCATATCACTCCAATAGTGCAGGACATACCACCGAAGATTGCATTAACCTGAAGCACAAGATTCAAGACTTAATTGATCACAAGGTGGTCACCCTTCAGACTACCATAGTAATCCTCTACTAAATCATGGGGGAGATACTATTAATATGATTGAAATAGAAGAGGATTGGGGTGCTACTAAGACGTTAGTCCCATCGAATCTTGACAGTCTTGAGAAGGCTGTAGCTTCTCTAAGCATAAGCAAGAAGCCCGAGTTCGTGATAAAAACACTCCATCAAGCTTTTGTTTTAGGGCCAAAGAAGGGCCTTACTGAGAAAGAGTTTGTGATAATGACACCTCATCAAGCTTTTACTTCAGTGCCAAATAAAGGCCTTACCAAGAAAAAGTTTGTGATCGAGACCGCTACTACCCATGGTATGACTAAATCTGGTAGATGTTATACACCAGAATAATTGGCTCAAGGAGGCCACAAGAGAGACCACCAGAGAAGACCAATCAGTGAAGTTAAAGCCAAGGAGTTTTGGCGGAGAATGCAGCCTAAAGAGTATTCCATCATGAAACATTTGGAGAAGACACCTGCTCAAATTTCTGTGTGGGCATTATTGATGAGTTCACAGCAACACAGGCATGCTTTGTGAAAGGCTTTGAATGAGACTCATGTACCGGTGGGAACAAACAACGATAATCTCGTAGCCATGGTAAGCGAAGTCATCGGAGGCCATCGTGTTAGTTTTAGCGATGAAGAGTTGCCTTGTGAAGGGGTGATGCATAACAAAGCCTTGCACATCATAATCAAGTCTCGGGACAAGATTGTGAACCGTGTTCTGATAGATGATGGATATGGCCTTAATATTTGCCCATTGTCGACTCTCAAGCAACTGAATTTTGATATTGGGAAGATTTGTCAGAACCAAGTCAATGTGAGAGCTTTTGACGGGGGTCAAAGAGAAATATTGGGCGTTGTTAGTCTGGGTATTGAAGTAGGACCTGCAGATTTCATTGTCGAGTTCCAGGTGATGGACATCACCACTAGCTACAACCTTTTACTCGGAAGACCTTAGATCCATATGGCTGGGGCTGTGCCCTCTACCCTCTATCAGTTGATGAAGTTTGTGTGGAACGATCACGAAGTAGTCATTCATAGTGAAGGAAGACATTCGAATGACTATGCCCCAATTGTCGACGATGTGGCTAGAGGTTCTGACTTCTATACAGTAGAGATAATGAATGCTACCGATGATGATTTGGCCTCACATCCCCCTATGCCTTCCATTTACAAGATGATAGCCACTTTGATGTTGAGAAGTAGATTTGAACCTGGTTTTGGATTGGGAAAATATTTGCAAGGTATCACTGAGCATATTCAAATTTTCACAAAAGGTTCAAAGTATGGCTTGGGATAGGTCCCAATAGCAGATGATGAGACGGGAGTTTCAAGTAACAAGGTGGTTGATTAGGAATTAGCAAAACCGGTACCTCACTTATACCAGTCGTTTCCAGTGCGAGAATATGTCAATAATGATGGCCTCGGGGAGGGAATCGAGAATTTTTTTGAAGAATCTGATGTTGTGCTTGAGGAGATGATCGAGACATCTGGCATTCGAGATGCCAAACCAAAAGAGCAAGTGCCTAATTGGACATCCACACAACTCCTGGCTCCTCACTTATCTTGGTAGACAAAGACATATCTATTTTGCTTATTTTTAAAATCGGTGGTAGTCTGAATGAGGCCTAAGACCCACCCTTTATGTCGTTTTACCTCTTTAAGTTTTAATTTCCGTCGTGATGTTTGAAAAGGCAGATTGGCCTATGGTCATGGCCAAAGTTTGTACATTCTTTTAATCTAAATGAAAGCCTCCTCTATTGCTTAAATCTATTTATTCACAACTTACTAATTTGTTTTTTTATATGACATGGCTTATTTATGATTTCAGTAAAAATAACTTAAAATCTGCCAATATCATGTCATGTCATAAGCTGAGTGAGCAAAATGAGATAGATGAGAATAAGTTCGAGGAATATGATGAAGAGACCATGGTTCCAGAACACCTCGCAGAAGAATTGAAACAATTTGAGAATCAAGAGAAGCCAAATTTAGAGGAGACTGAGACTGTGAACTTGGGAGATGAAGAAAGTGTTAAAGAAACCAGGATCAGTGTCCATCTCACAGAAACTCAGAAAGAAAAGCTCATCAGTTTGCTTAAGCAGTACATCGATGTATTTGCTTGGTCTTATGATGATATGCCCGGATTGAGCACATATATTGTTTCTCACAAGTTGCCGATCAATCCAGATTTCAGTCTGGTAAAGCAGAAAAGTCAAAAGTTCAAGCCAGATTTGAGTTTAAGAATCAAAGAAGAAGTTACCAAACAAATTCAAGCCAAAGTTGTGGAGGTTACTAAGTATCCAACTTGGTTAGCCAATATTGTTCCAGTGCCTAAGAAAGATTGTAAAATTAGAATATGTGTTGATTATAGAGATCTCAATAAAGCCAGTCCCAAAGACAATTTTCCATTGCCGAATATCCACATTCTCATTGACAACTGTGCTAAGCATGAAATACAATCATTTGTGGATTATTTTACGGGTTATCACCAGATTTTGATAGACGGAAAAGATGCTAAAAAGACGGCTTTCATCACACCATGGGGTGTTTATCATTATCGGGTAATGCCATTTGGTCTCAAGAATGCCGGGGCCACATACATGAGAGCCATGACATCTATCTTCCATGATATGATCCATAAGGAGATTGAAGTGTATGTGGATGACGTAATCATCAAGTCCTGCGAGAGTTCAGATCACTTGACCCATTTGAGAAAGTTCTTTGATCGGTTGCGTCAATACAACTTGAAGTTGAATCCCGCTAAATGTGCTTTTGGAGTACCCTTTGGTAAATTATTGGGTTTCATAGTTAGTAGAAGAGGCATTGAGCTTGATCCTATCAAAGTCAAGGCAATTCAGGATTTACCGCCTCCGAAGTCTAAGAAAGAAGTTATGAGTTTCCTTGGAAGATTGAACTACATCAGTCGATTTATAGCTCATTCCACGGTAGTTTGTGAGCCCATCTTTAAGTTGTTGAAAAAAGATGCACTGACGGTGTGGACCGAAGAATGTCAAAAAGTTTTCGATACTATCAAAGATTATTTGACAAATCCACCAGTATTGGTACCTCCGCGAGAAGGAAGTCCATTGTTACTATACTTGTCCGTCTCAGAGAATGCATTCGGGTGTGTATTAGGACAACATGATGAAACTGAAAGGAAGGAACGTGCAATCTATTATCTTAGCAAAAAGTTTACTCTATATGAGGCTCGATACACTCTATTGGAAAGAACATGTTGCGCTTTAACTTGGATCGCCCAAAAGCTGAGGCATTATTTTTCTTCATATACTACATATCTTATTTCTAAGATGGATCCATTGAAGTATATTTTCCAGAAAGCTATGCCAACTGGAAAACTGGTGAAATGGCAGATGCTTCTGAGCGAGTTTGACATTGTGTATGTTACTCAAAAAGCGGTAAAAGGACAAACATTGGCCGATCATCTTGCAGAAAATCCAATCGATGAAGAATATGAACCGCTCAAAACATACTTCCCTGACGAAGATGTATTGTTCATAGGAGAAACCATTTCTGAGTCATACCCTGGTTGGAGGGTATTCTTTGATAGAGCGATGAATTATAATGGAGTTGGAATTGAAGCGGTTTTAATATCGGAATTCGGTCAACATTACCCCGCGGCGGCTAAACTTCAATTTCATTGCACCAATAATATGGCGGAGTACGAGGCTTGCGTTCTTGGCATAATGTTAGCCATCGACATGAATGTCCAAGAGTTGCTAGTAATTGGAGATTCAGACTTGTTAATTCACCAGGTTCAAGGGGATTGGGCCGTTAAGAATCCAAAGATTATACCATATGTACAATTGGTGCAAAGATTGTGCAAAAGATAGAGTTTATGCACACCCTAAGGTTGCAAAATGAATTTGCCGATGCTCTTGCCACTATCTCCTCTATGATCAAGCATCCAGATCAGAATTACATCGATCCTTTGGAGATAGATTTAAAGGAACAACCCGCTCATTGTTCGCATGTCTAAGCGGAACCAGATGAAAAGCCTTGGTATTATGATATAAAGAAGTACATGGAGACTAGAATTTATCCAGAAGATGCGACATCTAATCAAAAGAAGTCAATACGTCGATTGGCTAACAATTTCTTTCCAAGTAGGGAAATCCTTTATAGGAGGACTCCAGATTTGGGACTCCTCAGGTGCGTAGACTCCATGGAAGCTACAAGACTTCTTGAGGAGGTACATGCTGGAGTCTGTGGACCTCATATGAACGGGCTTACTTTGGCAAAAAAGATCATTCAAGCTGGTTATTTTTGGATGACTATGGAGCATGATTGTTGTAGATTTGTGCAAAAGTGTCATAAATGCCAAGTACATGGTGATTTGATTCGAGTACCCCCTCACGAACTTAATGCTATGGGATCGCCTTGGTCATTCGTGGCCTGGGGCATGGATGTCATTGGCCCAATTGAGCCGGCCACCTCTAATGGACATAGATTTATTTTGGTTGCCATTGATTACTTCACCAAGTGGTGGAAGCAAATTCTTATAAATCTATGACGAAAAAGGTAGTAGCTGATTTCGTTCGTAACAACTTGATATGTCGATTTGGACTACCTGATTCCATTATTACAGACAATGGCACAAACCTCAACAGTCATGTGATGAAGGAGATATGTGAGTAATTCAAGATTACTCACTGAAATTCGACTGCTTATCATCCTCAAATGAATGGAGCCGTAGAAGCTGCCAATAAGAACATCAAAAAGATTTTAAGAAAGATTATTGATAATCACAGAGGATGGCATGAGATGTTACCATATGCTTTGTTGGGATACCGAACAACCGTTAGAACATCAATCAGAGCAACTCCATATTTGCTAGTATATGGGACAAAAGCAGTGATACCTGCTGAAGTTGAAATACCTTCATTGAGGATCATTCAAGAAGCTGAATTGAGCAATGCTGATTGGGTTCGTAATCGGATTGAACACTTAGCCTTAATTGATGAAAAGAGGGTGACCATTGTTTGTCATGGCCAATTATATCAACAGAAAATGATTCGTGCTTTCAACATAAAAGTGAGATCTCGAACATTTGAAGAAGGACAATTGGTCCTCAAACACATCTTCCCCTATCAAGATGAGTATAAGGGAAAATTTGCACCAAATTGACAAGGACCGTACATGGTTCGTAAAGTGTTATCTGGAGGTGCCTTGATCCTGTCAGAGATGGATGGCCAGGACTGGCAAAACAATCAACTCAGATGCTGTCAAGAGATACTATGTCTGAAAATTAGTTTTTCTCTCATCACTTTCCTTGTAGTCGTATCATTTGCTTGTAATGGCTTATGTCAAGTTTTTATATCCTTGTATTGAACTACGTCTGACCTGAATTCTCAAAAATGAGATACGTAGGCGGCCTATGTCAGCCTCGGTCATTTTCTTATTAAATTTTCCTATTTTCCCAAAAGGTGAACTACATTTGACCTGATTCCTGCCTCAACGAGATACGTAGGCGCCACAATGGCTCGGTCAAACACCCCATAAAATTTTCATTTCCCTTTATAATGGAAACTAGGGCAGAATTTTTGAAAAGAGCTCAAAATTCTAAAGATCATTCGTTAGTAAGACAGGATTGAGCATGCATTAGGAAAAGGCAACTGGGGCATAATTTTTTAGAAGATCTCAAAAAATTCCGCAAGTCTTCCTACCAAAGATTTGAGAAATGACAAGGCATTTCACTGGACTTGAGAGATTCCAAGAAATTTCACTGGGGCAAAATCTCAAAAATTCTATCAAGTACTGTCAGAAGTTCAAAGTTAACGACAAGTGATCTCCAACATGATCGGAGGCTTGTAAACCCAATATCTCAGCTTCAGTTATCTTCCGATCTCCCCAGCTTAAAAGGGCTTTTAGATTGGATATATTGAAACTTGGATTGAAGTGTTCATTTAAGCTTTAATGTGATATGACACTTGGCAGTGACCCTCATCAAATTACTTTTCAAAAATTTATTTTAAAACTTTAGACATATATCAAATATTTTGTATAAAATATAGATCTATCTTATGTCTACCAAGAAACGGGAAGCTAGAAGTAATCAACCAAAGATAGCAAGAGGAGGAGCAAGCAATCAAAGAGGTCAACACAGATTAGTTCACTTAAAACTAATAAATTTTTTGTGGATGCAGGTTTACAAGGATATCAAGAGATAATCATGTTCAAAAAATATGGGAAAGTCAGAATAGCAAAAGCGCCCAAGACTAACAATTTCTTTATGCAGGAAAAGGCATTGATATTCATCCAATAAAAGTAGTTAACTTGGTATTTTGAACAACAATTTCTTGTGCATATTTCTAAAAAATAAAATAAAAAATAATAATAATAATAAAAAATATATATATATGTAGTAGCCACAATGAAGATACAATTGGTCAAAGGAAAAATAGGTGAAAGCATCAAGAGGATGACACTTTAAGATGTACAAATGACTATGATAACGTCATGTTGCATTTTCCAGCGTTAAAGACGTCTGAATGGCACACGTAAGACACATCAAATATCGAAGAGAATTTGAAGTGCAATTTGCCAAAAATATTCATTATCACGTTAAAGTTGAAAGAGGCTAACGTTGAAGGATATTTGTAAGTCACATCGATACCAGATACAACAATGTGCATTGCCAAGAGGGCCATCCATATTATATTATCAGAGGTTATAATATCAAACGCTGAGAGGGCCATCATCTACAATGCCGAGAGGGCCATTAGATATTGAAATTGCCAAGAAGGCCATCATATTCAAACCGCCAAGAGGGTCATTGCATCTTCAAACGCCAAGAGGGCCATCATCTACAACCTCTAAGAGGGCCATCGAATCTTCAAACACCGAGAGGGCCATCATCTACAACTGCCAAGAGGGCCATAGAATCTTCAAACACCGAGAGGGCCATCATCTACAAAAGCTGAGAGGGCCATTGCATCTTCCATTGCCAAGAGGGTCATTGTATATTCAAATCACCGAGAGGGTCATCCGTATTATATTATCAAAGGTGATAATATCATTACTGAATGGATCGACATCATCCTGCCAATAGATCATCGTCATCGCACTAATCAAGCTTCGACGACATCATCCTACCATTGGATCAACATCATCCTGCCAATGGATCATCAATGTAGCAACATCATCTTATCAATCGAGCATCATTATCATCATCATGTCAATGAAGTATTGTAATCAACAATATTCCATTATCGAGAAAGTCATCATCGTGTCACATCATATTGATTCATCATCTACTACGTCAAAACCGACGGAGGATGACGTCAGAACATATAGACAAAAACATGTGCCGAAAATGGTAAAACATAACACTTCTCTATTTAAATTACAATTTCTACTAACGAGTTTATTTCAGTCTTTGTCGAGAGCATCCAAGAGGATGAATTTTCAAATCAAACCACAGGTGCGGACAACATCAAAATGGATGCAGCACAACGTGAAACTTTTTCTTAGCAGCGAACTGGTACATAGTCCGAAAAGGAGTATCAAACTCTTAGGACGCGAGCTAAGGAGCGACTTCCACCACAATCAAACCATACCCTTATCAGAAGGCGTGTGGGTTTTTCTTTGGGTTTATCGATTTCAATTTCGCATCTGTAAAATTTCTCACTCTCACCGGAAGCAACCTTTCTAATCTGAGTGATAATGCACCAAGAGCTTTGGAAATTATGTCTGTGTAAGTTCTTAATTATGGGTATGAAGGGCCCCACATTCATGGCTAAGAGGTTGTAAGTCTCTTTTTCATACTCGACTTATTTGTCACTTTTCCAGAACCAAGGGTTATCTAGCATAATAGATTTTGCTTTTTCAACCGATCGAGTCGAACTACAAACAACCTGATTCCTAAGGTCTAAGGATAGGTAGGCGGGATCAATGCTAAAAACTCGGCTGTATTTCGACATCCTCTCTCAAATCTTATTCTCAAGCATTTCGGTCTCTTCATAAATTCGATATCGAGATAGCTTTTGAGTTCTTTCATAATTGTGCGTCAAATCAAGCATATTGAACTACAAGTGGCATGAATTCTCATATAACTTGAGATATGTAGGAAACTCAATGTAAAGGTCTGGCCATAATTCCTCAAAAAATCCATATCGAGTCTTTCTTTTAAAGAGATGAAAGTGGGTTCAGTAAAAATTTGATTCGTCAATATTCTTTGCCCAGGTTCTCTTTCATCGACCCTACCCAAAGAAGGGGGGAGTTGTAGACACCCAATTTTGGCCCTCCACAATATAAATTAATCATCGAGCTTCTTAAATTCCAAGCGATTTGAAATAATTGACTTTATAAAATTCAAAATATTTTTTAAGTTATTTTAAATAGTTTTGTCACTTTTTATACTTTTAAATAATATATTTTGTATATAATTAGCATCATTTATGAACATTCAAAAATCGCCTCAAAAAAGATTTTGTTAAATATTTGGTTAATTAGTTTAGTTATATAATAGTTTATATTTTAAATAATTAATTTATAATTAAGTTAATTATTTTACTTTGTTAAGATTAAGAAGCTCGTCAATTAATTAATATTAATTCATTTTATTTAATCTTTAGTCGGATTCACTAATTGAGTCAAATTGGTTAAATTTTAAAGTTCATTGGACTAAGTGTGCAATTCATTTGGTCATTTTTTCTAATTCAAATTTAACCATTTTTGTCCCACTTCTTGGACCTTTTTAGAAAGACAAAGTATTGGGCCCTCTTCTTTCAATTTTCCAGCAGCCCACTTCCCCAATTCAATTTTTCCAGCCCATTCCCAATCATAATAAAAATCGGCCCATCTCAATGCTAAAACCCAATTCCAACAATTCCTTACAACAATGCATTATACAATCAGCATTCCAATACCAAAACCGACCCCACCCCATGTGTTTTCTTCTTCTTCCATACAAATCCAACTAAAAATTCAAAGACCCACCAGCAATATCAATACAAACAACAGTACCCGACCCCACCCCCTGTGTTTTCTTCTTCTTCCTTGCAAATTCAGAAAATCCCAACAAAATCAATAAAGGTCAACACCTGCAACAGCGGCATCACATTTCCTTTTCCCCTTTTTCAGGGATTTCCAAATCTCTTCCCCTGATTGCCTTTGAAAAAAGAGAAGAAATTCAAAAGATTTTGAATTTTTGTTGAACTTTTCCCCCCCTAAATCGACCCCAAATTCCCTTTATATAAACCTCTATTTTTCTTTAGTATGGGGGTGGGGAAAAGAGAAGAGGAATTTTGGAAGTCGTAATTTTAAATTGATGAATATAGTATCGATATTATCAAAAACCATAAAGTTAGGTCTAGATTTCTTGGAATTTCTCTTTTGTCTCATCCGAAGCTTTTAGCTGAGTTCATCAAAATTCTTGAAGTTCATCTCTTCTTTGGTGTGGAAGCTGCTTCATAGTCAAGCTCGTCGATTCCAGTCGTTGCCTGGAAAAAGGTAATACCTCTCCTTTTATTTTCCTTTTTAGAAGTCTTGTACCTAGTTTGAGTTTCCTTGTTCGATTCTCACTCTGTTTCAAGTTTTTCTTTTGTTGTATGTTGAGCTTGTCTGAAATCCTTGACCTTGTCATATGGTTGGTTACTGATTCATCGTGACATTTCAACTTTTGTCTTTAAAAAATGATTTATTGTCGTAAGCTCTGGACAACACTAGATTAATCTAATCTAATCTCGATTCTCGTCTAGTCTATGATTTATATGCTCATGGTCTTGAATTTTTTATTTTTTATTTTTTTTAAAAAAACTATGTCTTTTTATTTTGTGGTATTGGTATGCTTTTGTTATGGTCTAAATCTATTCAAGATCGGCTTAGCTAAGTATATGATCAACCTCTACAAAACTTTAGCTTTGCATTTTTAGCAATATTTCCCGCTCTCTATTTTTTTTTCTTTCTATATAATCACATGAACTTTTCTAGTTTTGTATGGCTTACAATTATAACATGAGTAATTTCCTTCTGTCTATTCTACTTATGGCTAAGTATGTGGTTGTTTGCTAATTTGCCAACATGAAATCATTGGAAGTAATATGTAGTTTATCACGTGGTGGGCATTAGTGATACTTCATATGCTTATTATTTTTTAATATTTTTTACGCTTGTAGTAAACTGTAGATATCTTGAATTTGCTATATCATGATTATTTCTAGTTGAAGACTTAATTGCATATGTGAATTATTCAAAACCCTCCATTAATTCCTTTTCCGTTATTTTGTTACATGTGACATTCGTTCGAGTCTATTTCAGATTCCATCCCAGCATTTCGTTGAATTGAATTCCTCTCGAGTCAGCCCCGTCAATGTCCGAAGAAAGTGAAAGCTGAAATAGGTCTCGGATTGCAGAAAAATGGGCTGTATACATTTGATATACACTGATATACATCAGATGTATACAAAAATGTGAATTGATCTAAGAAGCCCAAATCAGCAACAAATTTGGCCCAAAAAAGGGCCCAAATTCATCTTCTCCTTTATTCTCCTAGATTATTTAATTGTGATTACTTATTGTTAGTTTTTTTTTGTTTTTTTTTTATTAACTCTAACTTTAAATAACTTAATTGAATTCCTCAAAGGATGAACTATTTTCTTTGTGCTGGTTTACTTTAATAAATTTTATTTTATCAACTCTTGCACCCTTATTTACTTATTCAAATGTTTTCTATTTAAAACTTTCACTTACTTTTCACTAGTTTAAAATGATTTCTTGGTTTATCAACTGAATTGGTGTAAATTATTTTTAAAATGATTCAAACAAATGCTAATTAATCTAGTTTTGCTAAAATTCTAATCACTTGCAATTTAATTCAAATATTTCAATTAATTTCTTCTTTTTCTTAAAAATTAAAAATTATTCTTTGTTTAACTATTTTCTCAAGTTGATCATTTTTCTAAAAAATAGTCAAAATATATTTAATCTAAGTCATAGGATAACCGCGTGTTAGCGGGTGCTTCAAGTGCCTTAAAAACCTTATTGAAGCGTAAATAAGAACCTCTTACCCATTTTCTCTAAACTTTTAAAGGTTTATCTGTTAAGGCCTTTTTAAATTAAGTTTTCTTAATTTCTTTAAAAAATTAAGTGGCGACTCTTTTCTAAGTATTTTTCTCAAATTGTTTTATACTTAGAACATTTCAAAAAGTGATTTTTCTAAAGATAGTAAAATTACGGCGTAACAATAATTTTTCGCTATATATTTCTTATCACATATTACAACTTTAGCAACTTATCATACCGGGTTCATAATCTATAAAACATTTAAAACTATAGGGTGTTTGAATGTCTCATTGAGGCTTATCTTATAATATTTGAAAACAATAACGTGCACATTCTTATGATAAATAGAAATTCATTAATGCATATTAGAAATACATAATTGAGTTCTAAGTGTCAAAGCATCATAATCATATCAATCATAAATACAATCATGATATCACTGCAGTGGTCACCTTTTTATATATATATTTATATATATCTTCTCTTTTATGAAAAATAACTTTTTAGTTCATAAGTTTGGTTTCTTTAGAGTATTAGTCAAATATTACAGAGTAATCATCATAAGTTCCATTTGAGATTATGTTCTACAGTAATAATGTGTGAATAGTGATTACAAACATAACATCACAAATTTTTACTTTCCTAATTGATAAGATGCAAGATTACTTTACTTTTTTTCCACATCATTGTTCTTTCAGTGTATTGAGATATTAAAATTAAAGAGTTATTCAATATAAAAATGATATTATTTTTTGAATTGACCAAAAAAGAAATTAAGACACATAAACTGAAACAAATAAAATAATATCGTTTGGTTAATGTGGCAAAACCGATGATTATTTTCGAAGAAAAGCTAGAATTTAAAAAAATAAGATTTTGTATGGGTTAGATGATAAGCATCACGTGTCTAAAAGAATTTTTATGTGGTGAAACTAAATTTATGAACAAATAATTATAGAGGCCTATAACGATGCACAAATCGAAGGATATCTAAGGCGAACAATATTAAAATGAGCAAAGTAAGTAAGACAATAAGTGAAAAGGAAATTGAATGGAGTTCATAACTTTCTCCATCTTACTTTGTTCAATTTTTTCTTTTTACTAGATTTTGGACACATGTGTTACACATGTATCGACAGTTGATACATACTTTTAAAATATAAATGCCATTAAAATATGAATGTGAGATTCAAAATTAGATTGGAAGGTAAAAGACACTCAAATTGATAACTGATATTCATATATAACTAAATAATATCGTAGTTGAACTTGAAATGAATAGGCAGTACGACAATTATATTTTAAAAAGTAATTATTGAAGTTACAATTTGACTCTATCGGTAGAGTTTGTTCAGTATAACAACAAATTGTAACGACATGATTACGTCGTTATGGAAAAGTCAACAGGGAAAAATTTTGGGCCGGAAAACTTTTTGATAGTAACTTGAGAATTTCTAGCCTAGTCCAGATTTTGGACGAAATCGAAGTTTGTGAGGTCTAGGGAAATTTGGTAACAAACGAGAGATCAAATTATGAATTTAATCATATGAGTAGATAGCTAAGACGATAAGGAACCTGTATGACTTTACGGAATTGAATTCAGGCGAGTAGAATTCCTGAAATTGATCTTAGAGTGAACAGGTATTTTCTGAGTGTCGTGGAATGAATGTGTGTTGTGAAATGGGGGTTTGGAACTCATATTTCGACGTTCTGTCTCCGCGTAAGCCGCCAGAGCGGGATTAGTGCTGCCAAGGCGAGGCCGTTGTAGCGGGGTGAGAACCGTTGTGGCGGGACATGCGCGACTTAAATCGGAAATAAACACCAAAAATATTTTATTCTGCACTTTTCGACTTTGAGAGCTAAGGAACGACCCCAGGTGTTTTCTTAACAGTTTTCCACCATTTTTTAGGCTAAAGGTAAGGTTTTCACTTTCTGAATCTATTTTTCGATCCGTAGAACTTAGTTTCTTGGGTGATTATCAATGGGGGAGGGTTTTGATATGGGAATTATGGTGGAAAAATCCCTAATATGGGTATGAGGATTAATGGTTTGGCCTAGGGTTGATATTATTGATTATAATTCGGGTAATTAGGTCTTGTTTATTGATCCTCACGTTATATTAATTGTTTGTAGATCTAAAACAAGCGGAAAGAATCCGGAAAGGGAAGATTCAAGTTCTTTTGGGGATATAAGTTTGGATTCAAGGTAAGTGATGGTTGTGATTTCATGTTGTGTGATATATGTTTGTACTTGCTTCATTATAATGCATATATGTATGCGAATATTGTATTATTGATCACACTAATCGTGAATGAGGATAATTGAATAATTGAATGCCATGAATCATGACTTGATTGTATGATTATGAGAATGTACTTGTGATTGTGATTGTGATTGTCGCTTGTTGAATGGATCGGGTGTTATGTTTTGACACATTAACTGGGATTGGTTGCCACGTACGAGCATAAACATTGGAATGGGTGTCATGATCCGACACACTAACTGAGATCGGTTTCCACATACCGGAATAAACATTGGAACGAGCATCACGATCCGACACACTAACTTGGATCGGGTACCACGTATCGGTACACTAACAGTTTGGGTATGGGTTCTATGAGAGGACCACTGAATTGTGTTGTGTATCTACTTGTGATGATTGCGTTCATATCTAATGGTGATTAAGGTTGAACGACTGTTTGTTGCACTAAAATGATAACCAATGTGTATTATGGAGAATGTGGAATGCTACATTAATCCCGAAAAGATGACTAATATTGTATATGTTTGGTATATGCCTGTTTTATAATATTGTGGTTACTTGCATGTGTTTCACTTATTGGAATAGCCACGTGATCCTACCAGTACACTGTGGTTGTGTACTGATACTGCACTTGCTCATTCTTTGTTGAGTACAAGGCATCTTCAGGCGACTATTGATAGACCTCAGCTAGGTGACTATTGAGCGTGATCGGATTCAAGGGTGATTCAGTTCTTTCAGGCTGTCATGGATCTCTCTTGTTTAAGTCCATTTTTTTCGGACTCAAGACTATTTGTTTAAGGTGTTTTATTTAGTTTCGGGGTTGTACCCCTTGTTCTTAGACTTGTCGTTAGTAGAGTTTTGGTACAATGACTTTCAAGTTCTAGCTAGGGGTTGTTCTTTCATATTAGTTTGGTTAAGTTATTTGTTTAAACCTTTGGGAGTTTATGGAAACTTCGTATTTCTTTTGGTCATTTCAACCTGCTTTTGTATCTTTAATTGCCTTAGTTTTTTTTATTTAGTTGTGTAGTTCTTGGTTAGCTAATTAGTATTAATGGTTCTCCCATCGGAGAGTTAGTATGGGTGTCAATCACGACGGTCTGGATAGTGAAAAACTTGGTATCAGAGCCCTAGGTTCGTTGATCTCGTTGTACCAAAACGAGTCTAGTAGAGTCTTGGGGAATGGTACGAAAACGTCCGTACTTTTCTTTGAGAGACTATAGGACTTTAGCAAAAACTCACTTCTTTCTACTCCTTCGTGCTATGACTTGAATCCAATTGGTATCTGGGTGATACAAATTGGTATATTTCCTTCTTCACTTTATGTTCCGAACTAGAGCAACAAAAGTGGTAAGACCATCACTAGCAAGAGAGGATGTGTATAGACTACTAACAGTTGAATAGGGTCACCATTCGGAACAAGTATTTGCTGCCTCAGATAGATAATCTTTTGACTAGTTGCAGGGTGCATACGTTTTCTCTAAGATTGATCTAAGGTCTGACTATCATCAGTTAAAGATTAGGCCTGAGGATATACTAAAAACGGCATTTAGGACCCGCTATGGGAACTATGAGTTTCTAGTTATGTCGTTTGGGTTGACAAATGTGCCTGCAACTTTCGTGAGTTTGATGAATGGTGTGTTCAAATCATTTCTTGATTCGTTTCTTATAATATTTATTGATAACATTGTGGTTATTCAAAAGTGAGGAAGAGCATGCTGACCATCCTCGTATTATTCTGGCGTTCTTGGGAAACAAAAGTTGTATGCAAAAAATTCTAAGTGTGAATTTTGGTTGACTTCGGTTGCCTTTTTGGGGCACGTAGTTTCAAGGGAAGGGATAATGGTAGATCCCCAAAATATTGAAGCAATCAGGAGTTGGGTCCGACCCAATTTTGTGACTGAAATTAAGAGTTTTGTGGAGATCGCTAGCTACTAATGTCGCTTGTGAAGGGATTAATGTCAGATTTGCAGATTCAAGTTTATAGGTGATAACATTCAAGAAGTTTTGGTAAGGGACGGCTAGATAATGAACACCATTACTTTGGAAAATGCATTTAGTATTGTTGTCATAATATGTATGGGTTGTTTAACGAATGATGAAATTAAGTTATGCCAATTGAGGTTAGAAGCTATACTATGATTTCTTGGATTGATTGCATATCAAAGAGAGTCATGATATGACTACTACAATAGCAACAATGCTTACTTGGTTAAGTTATTAAGTGTGTTACAATTGAGAGAACCTGGGCATATGAGGAGGAAATCAGCAAGGTCGTGGAGGCCGGGGAAATGGTAATGCAGGTAGAGGAGCAATGCAACCAGGCCAGGAGGTTTCTCGTCAAGATGACAGGGCTCAGTTTTATGCCATTTTGGGCAAGACCGAGGCTGAGGGTTTGATGCAGTGATCACAAGTACTATTAGTGTTTGTGACCAGATGGCTAAATGTGTTGTTTGATCCGGGTTCTTCTTATTCTTATGTGTCCGTGCGATTTGCCTCTGAATTTACTATGAATTGTGATATACTTGATTCCCCCATCCATGTTTCTACCCTAGTTGGAGAGTCTGTCATAGTCACCCATGTCTATCGTGCTGGTCCTATTTTGTTTATGGGTTTTCAGACTTGGGCTGATTTGATGATTTTGGATATGACTGACTTTGATACAATCTTAGTCATGACTTGGTTGTCCCCCTATTATGTTGTGCGTAATGGTAATGCTAAGTCGGTAACTCTAGAGATCCCGGGAAGGAAAAAGTTAGTGTGGGTGCCAATCAAGACGGTTTGGGTTGTGACAAAGCATCCTCTTATTATTCTAAGCGTTCTTGGGAAACAAAAGTTGTATGCAAAATTTTCTAAGTGTGAATTTTGGTTGACTTCGGTTGCCTTTTTGGGGCATGTAGTTTCAAGGGAAGGGGCTAATGGTAGATCCCCAAAATATTGAAGCAGTTAGGAATCAGGTCCGATCTAGTTTTGTGACTGAAATTAAGAGTTTTATGGGGATCGCTAGCTACTATTGTCGCTTGTGAAGGGATTAAGGTCAAATTTGTAGATTCAAGGTTATAAGTGACAACATTCAAGAAGTTTTGGTATGGGACGGCTAGATAAAGAACACCATTACTTTGGAAAATCCATTTAGTATTGTTGTCATAATATGTATGGGTTGTTTAACGAATGATGAAATTAAGTTATGCCAATTGAGGTTAGAAGCTATACTGTGATTTCCTGGATTGATTGCATATCAAAGAGAGTCATGATACGACTACTACAATAGCAACAATGCTTACTTGGTTAAGTTATTAAGTGTGTTACAATTGTGGAGAACCTGGGCATATGAGGAGGAAATCAACAAGGTCATGGAGGCCGGGGAAATGGTAATGCAGGTAGAGGAGCAGTGCGGCCAAGTAAGGAGGTTGCCCGTCAAGATGACAAGGCTCAATTTTATGCCTTGTTGGGAAGACCGAGGTTGAGGGTCTGATGCAGTGATCACAAGTACTATTATTGTTTGTGACCGGATAACTAAATGCGTTGTTTGATCCGGGTTCTTCTTATTCTTATGTGTCTGTGCGATTTGCCTAAGAATTTAATATGAATTGTGATATACTTGATGCCCCATCCATGTTTCTACCCTAGTTGGAGAGTCTGTCATAGTCACCTATGTCTATCGTGCTTGTCTTATTTTGTTTATGGGTTTTCAGACTTGCGCTGATTTGGTGATTTTGGATATGTCTGACTTTGATATAATCTTAGGCATGACTTGGTTCTCCCCATATTATGTTGTGCGTAATGGTAATGCTAAGTCGGTTACTCTAGAGATCCCGGGTAGGGAAGGGTTAGTGTGGGTGCTAATCACGACGGTCTGGTTCGTGACAAAGCATCATCGTATTATTCTAGGCGTTCTTGGGAAATAAAAGTTGTATGCGAAATTTTCTAAGTGTGAATTTTGGTTGAGCTCGGTTGCCTTTTTGGGGCATGTAGTTTCAAGGGAATGGATAATGGTAGATCCCCAAAATATTGAAGCAGTCAGGAATTGGGTCCGACCTAGTTTTGTGACTATTATTAAGAGTTTTGTAGGGATCGCTAGCTACTATCATTGCTTATGAAGGGATTAAGGTCAGATTTGCAGATTCAAGTTTATACGTGACAACATTCAAGAAGTTTTGGTAAGGGACGACTAGATAATGAACACCATTACTTTGGAAAATGCATTTAGTAATGTTGTCATAATATGTATGGGTTGTTTAACGAATGATGAAATTAAGTTATGCCAATTTAGGTTAGAAGTTATACTATGATTTCCTGGATAGATTGCATATCAAAGAGAGTCATGACACGACTACTACAATAGCAACAAGGCTTGCTTGGTTAAGTTATTAAGTGTGTTACAATTGTGGAGAACCTGGGCATATGAGGAGCAAATCGGCAAGGCCATGGAGGCCGAGGAAATGGTAATGCAGGTAGAGGATCAGTGCAGCCAGTCAAGGAGGTCGCCCGTTAAGATGACAAGGCTCAGTTTTATGCCTTTTCGAGCAAGACCGAGGCTGAGGGTCTAATGCAGTTATCATAAGTACTATTATTGTTTGTGACCGGATGGCTAAATGTGTTGTTTGATCCGTGTTCTTTTTATTCTTTTGTGTCCGTATGATTTGCCTCAGAATTTAATATGAATTGTGATATACTTGATGCCCCCATCCATGTTTCTACCCCTGTTGGAGAGTTTGTCATAGTCACTCATGTCTATCGTGCTTGTCTTATTTTTTTATGGGTTTTCAGACTTGGGCTGATTTGGTGATTTTGGATATGACTGACTTTGATATAACCTTAGGCATGACTTGGTTGTCCCCCTATTATGTTGTGCGTAATGGTAATGCTAAGTCGGCGACTCTAGAGATCCCGAGTAGGGAAGGGTTAGTATTGGTGCCAATCACGACGATATAGGTCGTGACAAAGTTGATATCAGATGACTTATGTGGTGTTGTCTTGGAGTTGTTAAAGTATTTCAGTGGTTCTACATGTACTATCTTGCTTATGAGAATTCATAGAAGAGCTACCATGCGTAATTATGGTTGTCCAATAATTTTAATAATCATCTTGTCGTCGAGGTCATGTATCGATTGTGTGTGGCTGAATGTGGGGATCATTGCATCCAATTCTACTGTTCTTAAGGGTAATCTACAATCATAATTGTTAAATCTAACATTCGATAGTGTGGTTAAAGGGTTTGTATGCTTGGATATATCATTCGATGAGTATCTGATGTCTAAAGATCAATTTTTTATAACTTAAACTCATGAAAAACTCATGTTGTGAGAAGGAGATGTTGATAAGAACTATGATTGTTTGAGTATTACTAGTGTGTGTTAGTTGGTTCAGGTCCACCTCTAATTGTAGCAAGTATTGATTTAGAAGTTTATCATGGTTATGTGAGAAGGAATTCATCCTGATGTTTGTGTCGGAGTCCTTGATAACATGTTGCAGACATGTGTACGATCAACTTTTGTGGTTATTGGGAATAGCTTTGTTGCTAGTTAAGTGTACATACAACAATAATTATCACTCGAATATTGTGATGAGTTCATTGAGGCGTTGTATGGGAGGATGTGTAGATATTCAATTGGTTGGTTTGGGGACGAAGATTATATCATAAAGTGAGACTCAGTTTTGTTAAACAAGACCTTCAGTATGAGGAAGAACCGGTTGTGATTCATGATCGCGATGTCTGGAAGCTGAGGGCCTAGGAGATAAAGTCTGTGAAAGTTCAATGAGAGTATCGTCCGATTGAGGACAATACTTGGGAAATCAAGAAGGACATGTGAGATAAGTATCCCCAGCTATTCGACGATTCATATAGTACTCTACCCTTACTTAAGCCAGTCTTTCCTAGTTGATCACTCGGGAACGAGTGATGGGTAAATTGGTATCTATTGTAACGACCTGATTCTGCGTTATGGAAAAGCCATAAGGGAAAAATTTTGGGCCGAAAAACTTTTTGGTAGTAAATTGAGAATTCCTAGCCTAGTCCAAATTTGGACGAAATCGGAGTCTGTGAGGTCTAGGGAAATCTGATAACAAACGGGAGATCAAATTTATATGAGTAGATTGCTAAGACGATAAAGAACCCGTAGGACTTTACGGAAATGAATTCGAGCAAGTAGAACTCCCGAAACTGATCTTAGCGTGAACGGATATTTTCTAAGTGTCATGGGATGAAGGTGTGTTGTGAAATGGGAGTTTGGAACTCATATTCTGACGTTCTGCGCAAGCCGCCAGAGCGAGAGTAATGCTGCCAGGGCGGGGCCGCTATAGCAGGGTGAGAACCGCTGTGGCGGGATAGACACGACTTAAGTTGGAAATAAACCCCAACAATGTTGTATTCTGCACTTTTCGACTTTGAGAGCTAAGGAACGACCCCAGGTGTTTTATTGACTGTTTCCCACCAATTTTTAGGCTAAAGGTAAGGTTTTCACTTCCCGAATCCATTTTTTCAATTCGTAGAACTTAGTTTCTTGGGTGATTATCGATGGAGAAGGGTTTTGATCTATGAATTATGATGGAAAAAGCCCTAATCTGGGTATGGGGATCAAGGGTTTAGCCTAGGGTTGACATTATTGATTATAATTCGAGTAATTAGGTCTTGTTTATTGATCATCGCGTTATATTAATTGTTTGTAAACCTTGAACAAGCGGAAAGAATTCGGAAATGGAAGATTCAAGTGCCTTAGGGGATTCAAGCTTGGATTCGAGGTAGGTGATGGTTGTGATTTCATGTTGTGTGATATATGTTTGTACTTGCTTTATTATAATGTATGTATGTGAATGTTGCATTATTGATCACACTAACCATGAATGACGATAATTGAATAATTGAATGTCATGAATCATGACTTGATTGTATGATTATGATAATGTACTTGTGATTGTGATTGTGGCTTGTTGAATGGATCGGGTGTTACGTTTCGACACACTAACTGGGATCGGTTGTCACGTACTGGCATAAACATTGGAACGGGTGTCATGATCCAACACACTAACTGGGATCGACTGCCACGTATCTGCATAAACATTGGAACGGGTGTCACGATCCGACACACTAGCTTGGATCGGGTACCACGTACCGGTATACTAACATTTTGGGTATGGGTTCCATGAGAAGACCATTGAATTGGGTTTCGTGAGAGGACCATTGAATTGTGTTGTGTATCTACTTGTGATGATTACGTTCATATCTAATGGTGATTGAGGTTGAAAGATTGTTCGTTGTTCTAAAATGATAACCAATATGTATTATTTGCATGTGTTTCACTTATTGGAATAGTTGCGTAATCCTACCAGTACATTGTGGTTGTGTGCTAATACTGTACTTGCTCATTCTTTGTTGAGTACAGGGCATCTTTAGGCGACTATTGATAGACCTCAGCAAGGTGACTATTGAGTGTGACAGGATTCAAGGGTGAGCCAGTTCTTTCAGGCTGCCATGGATCTCTCTTGTTTAAGTCCACTCTTTTCGGACTCAGACTATTTGTTTAAGGTGTTTTATTTAGTTTCGAGGTTGTACCCCTTGTTGTTAGTAGATTTTTGGTACAATGACTTTCAGGTTCTAGGGGTTGTTCTTCTGCATTAGTTTGGTTTAAGTTATTTGTTTAAACCTTTGGGAGTTTATGGAAACTCTGTATTCCTTTTGGTCATTTAATTTAAATCTGCTTCCGTATCTTTAAATGCCTTAGTTTTTTATTTAGTTGTGTAGTTCTTAGTTAGCTATAATTAACTGTTCTCCCACCAGAGGGTTAGTGTGGGTGCCAATCATGACGGTGTGGGTCGTGACACAAATAAATCAACTAAGGTATAATAATATTATATTAAATTCTTAATCTTATTCAAAATAAAATGAATTTTTATTATCTATAGTTATCCATGCATATGCCTTTTGGCACATCTAGCTAGCGTTTGGCCCCAAGTTCTCAAATATTCTTGGCAAATCATATTTGGGTGAAGTTTTTGGTGAAGATTCATCATGTGTTTGGCCCCAAATTTTCTCAAAAATATTTGACTATTTCAAAAAATATGATTTATACCCATAAATTCTAAAAATTATTTAAAATACTCATATATTTATATTATCATTTGTGTAATGAATATGTTCCATTAAAAATAACCTTATAATATAATTGATAACACTCAACAATAACAAAATATTAATATAGGCAAGACAATACATTAATCGCTTATTAAACTTGTCATTGATTCAGTTATAATTATAATCCATTAAACATAAATTGTTCTTTTTTCTCAATTTTATCACTTAAATTAGAACTCAATATTAGTTGGAATTAATAAATAATGAGTATTTTTTATAAAATATAAAAGTTTGTGGTAATTTTTAAATTTTTTAAAATTCTCAAATATTAGAACATGGCCCAAATACTAGTTTTTTCTAGTATTTGAGAACTTGAGATACTTGACAAATATATTTGCCAAGTTATATAACCAAACACCACTTTCCAATTTTTTTCCAAGTATTCTTGGGATCAAACGGGTCCCATGTAGCATAAGAAAACAAACTCTACTTCCTATAATAACAACATAACAGCATTCTTACACACAAACTTGTAAAGATAGGATAAAAATCAAAAACATATTTAGATTCTTGTACCAATAAAGAGTACCCAAAACTTCATTTCAAGTATACAAATTAATAAGATGCAAGACAATAATCTATAGTGCTTTAATTTAGGTAAGTATAAATTCGAGAAATCAACTACAGTATAAAAAAGGGAAAATGCATAAGTACCTCCCAACATATGCCCGAAATCTCAGAGACACACTTATACTATACTAAGGTCCT
>JAJOOR010002181.1:0-60830 GCA_036250505.1 Solanum acaule | reverse complement strand
CCCCCCCCCCCCCCCCCCCCCCCCCCCCCCCCCCCCCCCCCCCCCCCCCCCCCCCCCCCACAGATCAAATTTTTGACAAAAATCAGGCCTATTTAAAAATTCAAACTCTTAATTCCTTTCACCAAATCGGCCAAACATCATTTTTCTGAGATTTTGCCTCATTCCTGAAGAGGAAAAGGGAGATGGACGGGCTTGATCGATCTCTCGTCCTTGAGTGCCGACATGGAGTAATCTCGTGGCAACAATGACTGAGACGCGGCTACTTTTTGCTGGAGCGCAGAGAGATACGGCCAAAAGATGAATCCGGATAGAGAAAGGATAAAGAGACGTGAGAGCGTGAACTCGACGTGACGATTTATGTGTGCTGATGTGGACGTTGGAGCTATACTGGGCTCGCGATTTGCTGGGCTGCTCACGTTGTTGGACTGGTTTGGGCGTCCGAATTAATGTTCATTTCTGGGTTTTGAAGGAAGAAGATGAGGGCGCAGGGGTGGGGTCGACTGATACTGTTGTTGGTAAGTTGTTATAATTGTATGTTGTTAATGTGGGGGTTTGGGCCGGGTTATTTGGAGCTGGGTCGGTTGGTGGTGGGCTGTAAATTGAGTGGGCTGTTGTTGTTGTAATGCAGCTATTGGACATCGGGATAAAAGCCCCAAAAAAATGGTCTTATTATGGGTTGCAAAAGGACTAGATTTGGCTAAAATTCAAATAGGGCAAATTAGCATAATTAATTTATGAGCTTTTTAATTTTAATGAGATAAAATAATGAACTTAATTATAAACTAATCGATTTTCACATGAACTAATCAACTCCAAAATTAAAACTACGATTCGAACTAAAACTAAATTAATGAAATATTTACTTTAACAAAGCAAAAAATCTTTTGATGTGATTTTCCAACATTTATAAAATATATTAATTATGTATATAATTATATGAAATATATTTGTTATTTGAAATACTATAAAAACTGATTGAAGTTACTTAAAATAACCTTGAAACTATTTTGAATTTTATAAAGCTAATTATTCTAAACCATTTGGAAATTAAGAAGCTCAAAACTAATTATTATTGGGGAGGGTCAAAATTGGGTGTCAACACCCAGTGCTTAGCATCTAGTGCGTGGGCAATTTTGATTTTCGAGGCCCCACATCGGGTGAGTCGGGCCCTGCTCTGATACCATGTTAAATTAGGTCTTAGACTTAACTCACACCCCAAAAGCTAGCTCAAAGGGAGGAGGATTGCCCAACCCTTATAAGGAGTCCACCCATCTCATTAACCACCGATGTGAGATTTTTGTCATTCTTTAACATCATGCATTCCACGAATGGCTTGGGCATATTGTATCGTGTAATTATCAGTATCTTGATGAATGTTGATTTGTTCGTCTTTATTCCTACTATATATAAAAGGCTAGGAAGCTGTGTGTTGGACGACATATGTGCTTTCTAGTCAAGGGTATTTTTGATTTTTTGTGTAATGTTTACGCCTAAATAGTGTTGTACTTTCTTGTTTTATGGTTGTACCTATAAATTATTGGACAATTTAACATCATGAATTACCTACTCTACTGCACACTCACACAATCTTTGCCGAGAGATAGGAGCATTCGGTGGAACCGGTGAACTACACTTGCTTCTGGATAGATGTGGGGGACAAAGGGCTCGTGGTTCCTGTTGCCCACCCTTCCTCCTCTGCTTTGAGAATCGTGTGAACAAAGAGTGGCCAGAACTTACTTGAGCAGTGCGGGAAACCATTAGATTTCATTTGGGCCCATTTACTTTTCCTCAGATTTGCATCTCTCTATTTATATGTTTTCAATATGTGATGTCTATTTAATTCTTTATTCAACCTTTTATTTTAAATTTCTTGAAATTTAATTACTCCATTTATTACTTTTTTTCGTCCACTTTTAACTGTTATAATTTCCCTTTTTAGAATCAAATTGTAAGAACTTTAACTAACATTTTACAATGTATTTAAATATCATATTGATATGGGGAAAAATGCAATTTATAGTAGTTTTTGAATAGTTTTTGTATATCTAATTTTTTTGTTTAAAATATTGAATGAGTGTAATTTAATTTAACTTTGAAAATTAGTCAAATTGACTTTCGAAAACCACAACATGACAAATAAAAATGGACAAAGTGAGTATATTTTAGCTACAAAATATATTCGAGGTACAACGTTTAAAAAAAACAATTTTTTATTTCGTTGACTCTTGAAATTTTATCATCGTCATATGAATTTAAACAGATGAAATAATATATATTATTATTAAAAGTTACATAAAAGATGCTATAAATCACAATAATTAGCAATTGAAAATATTTTTAAATCATATAAGAAATTTGGTTGACTAATTGAAATACAAGAAATAACATATACTATTTGAAAATACCGTCAAAATTTCTAGATTTCACAATAAATTAAAAATATCTATGATCATTCACGTAAATTGAAACAGGAGTAACATATATTATTCAAAAATGACACAAAAAATACTAAATCACAACAATAACTTCAAATATATTTTTTTTAAAACATATAAAAAAAATTGGTTGATTCTACAAATTTCATTTATATCACATAAATTGAGACAAAAATATAACATATGTTGGGCCCGTGCTGGCACGAACACCGAATATCTAGTCATCATTATATCCATGCAACTATTATCTATATCTATCTACTACTTAACTACAAGTGTGGATAACTACACAGGTGGTGGTCAACAAAACGCCTACTTCACCTATGTGGTTCCACACTTATATATACATTTGTCTATTTTTCCCCGCAGTTTTAATCTGTTTATCTTATTTTAATTTTTTTTTTATATATTTAAAAATTGTGTAAAAAATATTATAAATTATGATAATTGACAACTTAAAATATTTTTAAAAAAACATATAAAAATTCAATTGCTTATAAAAACTTTGATTGATTCATAAAATTAATCTATCTACGTCACATAAAATGGGACAAAATAAATAACATGTATTATTTAATTTGAAAACTACGTAAAAAGTATTGTAAATCTCAATAATTAACAATTGACTCTTGAAATTCTGTTTGTGCTACATATATTGGGACAAGGGAAGTAACATATATTATTTAAAAATTACGTAAAAAGTATTATAAATTACAATAATTAACAACTTAAAATATTTAAAAGTCATATTAACATTTAATTGACTCTCTAAATTTTATATATATCACACAAAGTAAGATAGAAAGATAACAAATATTGGACCCTAACTAGCACTTATGTCTTGTAATCTATATAATGGGGAACAATATAAATAATTGCATGTCCAAATTGAATTAGGGCCTATCGACCATTTTCTTTTATTGAATTGGGTGCTAAAGGTGATGAGACTTTATCTAGCGTCATTTTCCATGTCCAAATATCTATTAATAATTGAATGAATACGAGTACCCAGCAAATTATAAAATAGTGTACATTTGTTTGATGAAACAGCAGCAGTTACATATATTATAAAAATTGTATAAGTCTATAATTAAAAATGAGAATTTATAAATTTAACTCTTGAATTTTTATTTTTTTATTTTTTTTTGCATTTGAAAAAGAAGGTGACATGACTTGCTAGAAGGGAATGACCTCTTTTTTAGGTTATTATTTAGATTTTATTCTTTTAGAAATTTTATAAATATAACTCTTGAAAATTTATTTTTTCAGATAATGTCAAATTCTGATCTAAATTTTAATTATACATTTTTTTTATTACAATGTAGTGTGTGTTGTATTCCTGCATTCCTGCAAAAAGTTACTAAGAGGGGAGGCTTCATCTGACCCAAAAAAGAGTAGAATTTCTTAACAAATTCCTACTTCTTCTAAAAGGGGAAAAACTTATCTAATAAAAATATTGAGAAAATTTCAGAAATAACAAACATAATAGATATATAATAAGTTAAGAAAATGGATTTCTTGAGTAGGAAAATCAGAATGGTAATGCATATGGAGGAATCAAATATGGGCTATGGCAAATATGAGGAGTCAAATATGCCAATCAAGTGATGAAAAAGTTTTTGTATCTATTTCCCTCAAAGTTTCAAAAGGATATGAAGTTTTTATGTAAATTAACAAGTATGTTATCTTTGTGTTTTTTTTTTCCATTTCTGGCTTGATATTATTTTTATTTTTTTAATTCATTTTCATGTAATTTTTCTCTTTAATAAGGAGATGGACATTAGAGGAGTATACTAATTTTAATTTCAAACAAATACTATTGTGGTTTAGGGTACATTATGTTGATAAATTCAACCTCTTTTTTTAGCTATTCTTTTCTTTGAATATATATCTCTAATATATAGTATAATTTGTTTGTATTACGTTCAACTTTAATAAAAAAAATTATGATAAAATAACCAATTAGTTGTTTTATTTTTTGGTTTATATGAAAATCACAGAAAACTGAGTATTAGTGACAGAAATAATAACTATTTGAATTAACTTATTTTAAATGTTTTTATGTTAAAATAGCTTTTAAGCACTTTTGGAGTGTTTAGGTAAATTTAAAAAATACTTAGAAGAACTTGATTTTAAGCTAAAGTGATAAAAATAAGTCAAAAGCCATAAATTAAAATTTTTAACTTATTACTTTTGACTTATAAGTCAAACATTAAAAGTCAATCCAAACGAGCATTATTTTACCTGATTTTTGACCACCTATTTCAATAAAAAAAATTATGCAATAATCTTAACGAAGTCAATTTGCACATACACTAAGAATAAATTGTTTTTAAACGAATGTAAAGTACTTAACCATAATTATATGCAATGAAATATGATGTTTTATAAAAAAAATGTTTAATAGCAAAACACAATATAATCCACATCATATAATTGTATTAAAGATTGAACTCAAATAAATTAGTAATAATATTTCTCAAAATAAAAATAAAATGTTGAATGTGTATATACAACTAAATATCTAAAAAATGTTGTTAAAATATTTGATTACTTTAGAACTACACAATTGTGAAGAGAATTTGAATACGTGATCATTACAAAAAAATTAATTAAATTTATTTATTAATTCAATTTTTTAATACAGATATTCAAAAAAAATATTATTTCATAAAAATTTCTAAGATTTTAATTGGCTGCGCGAAGCACGAATTAGTTAACTAGTTAGTTAAAAAAGCTACAATGAGTAAAAAGGATAACTATTTTAATAATTATAACGATAAATAGATATTGATCGGCAAATATTTTGAATTTAAGACCATTCATATTCTTTTCCCAAAAATAAAAACTCCTCTTAATAATATAAAACAAAACAAAACAAAATAGAGGCTGCAAAAAAAAAAAAAACCTAGTACTAAAGAATTTGTTTATTATTTTTTAAAATTTAACCTAGTACTGAAGAAGTTGTTAATTATATTTTAAAATTTATCTTTATTTATTAAGTGATCTTTTATATAATTAAAAAAATTAGAATTTTTTAATTATTTAATCAAAAATAATTTAGTGAAAACACTTTTTCTTTTAGTGAGTGATTTCATAAAGAGTGTGATCTAGCAAAAATAATAATGATATAATATGAAAAAACAAATATAAATGGATGATGTTAATTATAAACTTTCTTTAATCTAATTTTCCACTTTAGGAGCCACTTGGTTAGCATTTCCAAAACACTTTTCAAATCTTACCTAACTAATTATGTATACTTGATATTGTTTATATTTGTTGTCAATATTTATTTAAACTTATTAGTAATAAAAATATGTGGAGTGGATTGGAGTATTATGATGATTGTAATTGACAATAGACATTTTATTTATTTATGCTCATTATTTTAATAATATCAAGTTCATATTACAATAATTGTTGAGACAATGTGCTTTTTTTATGCTCATTATTTAATACTCCATATTATTCAATCAAGTGCAATTAACAATATATATATGACTAGGAAACTTGGCAGTGCTTCGCACAATTATTAAATAATTAATTCACTTTCATCAATCTTATATTCACTATATTGTCTACACATAACATTATTAGTTATTTTAATTATATTGTGAAAAAAAATTATTAATTTTTTTGTCTTTTTTATATTCTCCAATTAAAATAATGCCAAAGTTAGTTGTAATTTTTAGGACTGTTCATGGTTATGGTTATAAAATCAAATCGAACTGCAATCAGAATTAAATCGATTAAAAAATTGATATTTGGTTTGATTTGGTTAGGTTTGGTTTTAAATTTTGAAAAAATGATACTATTTGGTGGTTTTGATTTTGAAAATTTTTAATTAACTTAAGTCTTCAATTTTACTATTTTTTGAAGCCCAACACTTAAATTTTAGTCCAACTATTAAAACCTTAAGTCTAAATCCCTCAATATTCATTACTTTAAAGATCACACTTTCTCTGTTCCTTATAAAATTTTCTAACACAACATTGAATAGTTTAAAGCTCAAGCTAAAGAAGATGATAATTGATTAGTTTTGACTATGAAATACTGGTTGTTTTTTTTTAGAAGTAATTTCTCAATATTTTAAGGTGTAATTTTATTGAAAAGTCTATTGATAAGATGTTGAGATCTCCAGAATATTGAACCAACTTTATACTATTGACAATGATTTTTTTAGTTTCTGAAACTTGGTACATTGGATGAACCACTTTGTTCGTGTAATAGTTTTTTTTGTGAATTATTCATGTATTAGGTATTTGTGTCTATTGAGATGCGTATGTCCTCAACAAACTTATTACTTTCGAACCGAAAAAACCTAACCAATCCGACAATAACCAAACCGACAATTATTTTCTTGATTTAGTTTGGTTTTAGAAATTTAAAAACCAATTAAATTGATGTGATTTTGATTTTAACTAATAACCGATACAAATCTAGTTATTTTCTTATATCCTCCATCCCACTTTAAATGGGTCACCTATGGTACATTTACACTCATAATGATGCTAAAAATATCAAACATTTTCTCTAATGACAATCCTACCCAAATAAAACTACATCTAAACTAAATATACTTAAGATAATTTTAAAGCAAAAAAATAAATAAAAAAGAGAATTTCTATATTATAAATATTTGAATTAAATAAAATTACAAATAACTTACATATTTACGAATAATTTGTTATTCTAATTTCATATATTAAATTAATTTAAAATAATTGTACAAAGTACACTTTTATTCTTTGATTCGAAAAATAAGGTGACTTTCTAAGTGAAATATCAATAGTTAAGTGACTTTTTAAGTGAAATACCATGAATTGAGTGACTTTTGAGTTATAAAATAAAGTTGAGTGACTTTCTAAGTGAACAACAAAAGAAATTAACAAAAAGGACAAAATACTAATAAAAATGAGTAAAAAGCCAAAGAAATTGAAAATAAAAAGAAATACTTTTGCTATTTTTTTATTCTTTAATTAAAAAATAAGAGCAAAGATAAAAAATGAAAAAAGTATACTTAATAAATTAATTAGAAGTATTTAAGGACACGAAAGTGTAACATAAAGTTTATATTTAAGTTACTTTTAATAAAATAAAAGGCAACGTAACTTAGTATTCTATATTTATTTTCTTACCTTTTAATATATATTTTTTACTATGTTTACATTTTTCTTTCTCTTACTTTTTTCTTTTTATTTCTTTCCAATTAATTTAATATCTTTTTCCTTCTATTTTACAAGTTGCAATCTCTACCTCCTCATTCTACTCTAATTATCACACTAAATTTACTCTCTACTTTAAAAAGCAATAATTATAAATTCATTTTTTTTTCTAATTAACTCTTCATATTATTTAATATCCAATAATCTTCATTCTTTGTAAATCAATAGCATAGAAAGAAAAAAACTAATATTTTGTAATGATCGGCATTCTTAAGATTTACAGATATATGCCATAATGTTTGTGGATCTAAAAAACCTTCTCATCAAAGGAAAGAGAAATTTAAAGTTAAAAGTTAAATGCTTACCAATTTAGGAATGTGTTACCTTTTTTAGGAAGTACAAAATCAACTATATCCCAATTGCAAAACCATTGAATTGTGGGTGGATTTTAATTAGTATACGTCTGGCTTGTGAATGATTTTAACTGATAAATAAAGATAATATCAAGTCATATTAATTCGGCATGATTTGTAAGTAAGGAATTAAGAAATTAATTAGTAGCTCTGGAAAATGTTAAAAAAAGTGCAATCAAAGGAATCGAACTCGCGCAGCATGTAGCATTGGCCTCAGGTTGACATCTGAAATCACTAGGCTAAAAAAGTTTATTGTTTTAAGGGGTGTTCAAAACGTCTTATTTAAGCATTTAAAGTATTATTTTATTTATATATACAGTGTAATTTTCCGACGAAGGGTGTCTAGTTGGATACCCTCAACCTAGTGTAGCTACGCCCCTATGCATCGTGCGAGTGTGTGTGTCTATATATATATATGTTTTATATTAGTCAACTACTTTTTATTTTGTACGATACTTAAGAAATTATAAATAAGAAGATAATTTTACTAATTCATTTCTTAAAAAGCTTCTTGGAAATTTCACAAACAAATGTGAACACTTTCAAAAAGAATTAATTGTAAGGGTAATATAGGAAAAAATTAATTAATGTTTTCTTGATTTAGTAAGGTGATCAACTAATATAGAACGGATGAAATAGTTTTTTATATCGGTTTGTTTGTATGACTTTAACTTGGCAGGAAATTTAAGAATATAAAAAATATTTTAAAACTTTGTTGTCTTAAATTAAAGGTACGTAGAATATACTCAAATGTCATTTAATCTTGTGTTTTAAACATGTCATTTGAAAAGTTAAAATTAAAGAATTTCCAAAAAAGAAAAAAGAAAAAACGCTCTTTTTTAACGGACTAAAAAAAATTAGACAAATAAATTAAAATGTAGAAAATAATAAAGAAACTATGCACATTTGAGATTGTGCCAACACAGGCCCTCTGTTTTTGTTTTTTTTTTGGCTTTTATATCAAAAAATTATCTACTATATCTGTTTTATTTTTGGCTTTTATATTAAAAGTATTTTTTTTATTTGTTCGATTTAAAAAATAAAGATATATTTATCATTGTCTTTCAATACATTCTTAATACTAAATAACTACATCAAGTATTAGCAGTCAAATTTATATTTTTATAAGTAGTTAGTAAAATTAATTTAATAAAATAAATTCATACTAAATACTTTGTTAAGAGGAGTATCAAATTAATATGGATCAAATAAAATAAAAAAGAGCTTTACCTAACCTCAGAATACAACGCTTGACTGGTAAATTAATTCAGTCAAAAACTAGAAAAGAGTAGAATTTATTAATGAAGTTTCTAAAAAAGAAAAATTAACTAACAAAAAAATTCACCTTATCGCAACATATTCTGAGACTAGAGAATTAACACTTATCCAATTTATAAGCTCCCTTGACTTATATGCTATTCAATTTTAAAAATAAAATATATCATCATTTCCCATTTAAAATAACTTAAAGCATACACATAAAATGGAGAATACATGAATTATGTTCTTTAATTCGATGTAAACAATCAATATGTGCAGTGGATGATTATGATGATTGTAGTTGACCAAATACATTTTATTTATTTATGCTCATTATTTCATAACTAAAGTGCAATGGACAATAATTGATGTGACGTGGTTCTTTTTGTGCTCATTATTTAATAATATTATTCAATCAAGTGCAATGAACACTATACTCTCTCCGTCCCATATTATAAGTCACTTCTTTCTAAAAATAATTAGATCACAATATATGTTATTTTATAAAATTTATGCATAAATTACCATATTTTGCCCATTGTACCCTTGATTGATTAATTAATTAATCTTGAAAATGTATTTACTTTGACTAACCTAGAAAATCTACAAGTAATTAATTTCATTGGGAGAGTACTTCATTCATTAATTAACCACTTCCTTTATTCACTACTTATTCTATAAAATCTGATTTTGAAAAAAAATATCAACAAACAAATTAAAAATAAAAGATGAAAAAAAATTCAAAAATAATCTTGAAAGTTGAAGCTTCAACAAATTTTATCAAGGAAGATGACATTTCAAAAAGTTCAAAGGATGTAAAAATAGAAGACTCAACCAAAACATGTGAAGGCCAAATTGAGAAAAATCAAGATCCAAATAAATGAGTTATGCACCATTTAAATAAAAAAATAAATGATTTGTCGAACTAAAACTAAATTCATTTGTCGTCTAATTTCTTTATCAATAACATCAGATTCAACAGGAAAATTTAGATCAATTTGAAGTAATGGAATTTGAATATTTTATGATATTGTCATGTTTGCTTTAAGAATTTATATATAAAAATATAAAAAAACATTTTACACAAAATATATAGGAAAATTGAGGTGGAAAAAAACTTGATTTTTAATTTTTTTTTTGGATCAATTGGTGAAAAAATTTGGCTCCAAAAAGTAAAATTTAAATAGTCATCCAAATGCATTTATAATTTTGAAATCTAACATTTCATCATTTATTACAAAGTTATCATAAGCAAACATTAAATAAGGGCACAAGGGTAAAATTACCTTATTTCTTACTGCAAATGCAAATGAAAAAGGTGACTTATAATATGGAATGGAGGGAGTATATAATATGATAATAGGCACTGAAACAATAACAATATTCACTTTTTGTTGATTACGATAACTACGCGTAATGGACGATTACGGCAATCATGTATAGTAAAATATTTACCAATGTATGATAAAAACAATAACATATCTGGTAAAATTTTATGAAGTGAAGTTCAGAAAGTATAAAATATATAAAGATTTTATCCTTACCTCGTGGAGATAGATATATTATTTTTGCAAGACCATCGACTCAAGTGAAATAAAACAAAGCAGTAATAAAGAAAAAATTATGGTAAAGAAATGTCACGACCCAAAAATGGATGTGATGACACTCGTCTTATCCCACCAAGACAAGTTAGCCTAAAACTCAACCATTAAGGTAAAGTGCGGAAATAAACTATAAATAAAAGTCTAATACTTTAATATAATGCGAAAATTCATAACCGACTTAAATATACCCCAAAACCTGATTGTCACGTGCACAAGCCTCTAATGTATTACACTAGAATTGAAAGAAAACACAAGTCTCAAATGATGTTGTCTCTAGAGTAGAACAAGATCATAAATAGGAGTAAGAAGGTCCGCTGAGATGACAAACAACTACCTCACAAATCTCCACAGGAAGCCTCGAAAAATAAAAGAATAGAAAGTATCACGAAGATCCAAACTCGTAACCTACAAAAATGTAGAAGCAAGGGGTGAGTACCAAACCACACGGTACTCAGCAAGTAAACTTCTAAACACAAGCTAAGGGAATAGAAAATGAGTATTCCTTATACCCCAACCGAACCTCCACAACTACAACCTGCATAAAAACAAGTCCAACTTAATAGTTCACAATTTACATAGCACATAATTCAACCACATCACTTCAACAATACAAATCAGCAATACACAAGTCAGGTTCACCAATCACAAGCTCCACAAAAAGGCACTCACAAGTTCACAAATGATAAATATATGCCATGCAATGAAATGCAATGTCAAGTATAGTGATGCATTTTTGACCTAATGATACACACCCGTTGTATCTCAGTTCGGGACCCATGGGGGACATATCTGTCCATGCATCCATAAAGGCATGCGACATGAGCCTCGATAATAAAATATGTCTCGACATGCAACACGTCCCTCGATAATAGAATATGTCGCTGTGTGCAACACGTCCCTCGAAATATAGTATCCATCGTAGCGCGTGACACGTCCCTCGAAATGGTACATCCTCTTTAATTTCTTATTCTTACTCAATCCGCATAACACTTATCACAACCACGTCTCAGAACCAATGCAAATGACATGTTCACACAATTAATAAGGATAGACTATTGTCATAACAATGCACAATTCACAACAACACAATCGTGATACAACATCGACAATGAATCAATAAGTTTTTCAAACCATTCTCAACATATCACACACCAATAATTAATTACATTGCCTTTTATCACCCCTTTTTCAACATTAGTATCATTCAATATGGACAAGTCAACCCATCACCAAGTCTCATTACTCCCAAACAATACTACAAGGAAATACATGATTCTATACGCTTAACAAGGGTTTAGAAATTCACTTGCCTCAAATAGTCGAACAATCACTCTGGAACTTGAGTCTTCCCCTTTCTTTGGGCTTCCAAATAAATACAATCTATTCAAATAAGTAATCACAATAATAATTTGAAACTAACAAACCCATATTACTATATTTCTAGCATTAACCCATAAAAACTCAATCAAATCTATAATCATTTTCCTACCTCTCAAGCCAAGTGTTAAGTCTTAACTCCTCCAAATAACCTAACTCCAATAATATTCATATAATACAATACACCTAATATTTAATTACTTATTTTCAATATAGCAAAACTTGAATTATAGTGTGATAATTATAAGAAGATCCCTAAATAAATTAAATTAAATCTCATCGAGGGATACAGTGTTACAAAAATCACCACCAGGCCTTGTATACATTAATCCAAATGCAAACAAAATTATCACTTCCTCATTCTATACCCATTAAACACCTTAGCCATTAATATCATAGTCCACATTACCAGGCCTTGTATACATTAATCCACCAACAATACACACCCACCAATAGGAATAATCAATCTTAAGCAAATTTAAAAACAAATTGGTTACCTCTAACATATAGTAGTAATAAAATAACAAAATATGATCTCTATGCATAGACTCAAATTCATTGTTTTAAGGCGTGCATACCTGAAACAGGAAGTTCGACCTTTCTTTTTCCTCTCCCGTTCATCCGCCTAGGTTACTTTTTGCCTCCCTTTCTTTTCTAAATTATTTGTTTATTAAAAAGTGAAAGATCCACTAATTTATTTTAATACACGGGCCAAGTGAAATAGAGTATTAAATAAAGAGTAAATTTTAGGTTTAGAAAACATAAAAATCATATTTGTATGCTATAGTTATAGTTTGTATAATTGCGCTTCATAGCAAACTTTATGTTTGCTATGACTATTAATATGTATATTTCGGTATACATATACAAAAGAATCAATTGTATAATCTGTTTCGGTATACATATATAAAAGAATCAATTGTATAATCTGTGTTTAGATAAAGCGAGAAAGAGAGAAAGACAAAAGAAAACTGGGCAGGTGAAGATTTATATTTGTATAATTATAAGTGTATATGACGAAAATATATGTATTTGTATTTGTATATACAATTTTCTCTCGCTTTATACAAACACAAACACAATTTATACATTTGTGTTTGTATAAAGTGAGAGAGGCAAGTGAGAGTGTTGAGCGAGATCTGGGAAAGTGGCGAGTGAGATTCTCTGGGGAGAGAGGCGAACGAAAAGATATGTATATATATAGTTTTCTCCCGCTTTATACAAATACAAATGCATTTTATACATTTGTGTTTGTATAAAGTGATAAAGGCGAGAGAGAGAGAGACTGCCAACGAGAAATCGAGAGTGGCGAGCGAGAAATTCAGGGAGAGAGGCGAATGGCAACAGTTTGTTATGGGTTACAATTAAATCAAATTGTGGTTATAGCATTTATTTGAATTAATAGTTTGCTATTTTATACAATTTTCCCTTTAATATATTATGAACTTGGCCCATTAACCACCAATTAAATAAAATAATTATCTAATAAATACCCGTCACTTAAGTAATTGTAGTTATCGAATAGTTCAAAATTCCTAACCAACTTCGCCAATTGATCAGAAATAGCTCGGAACAATTATCGAGAGGGCTAAAACTATAATTTTATGAAAATTTTCAAAAATGACCTTACGTGTCGTTACATTATCCACCACTAAAAATCATGTTCGTTCTCGAATATAAGAAAGAAGAAGGAAGAATAACCGACGTTATCAAAAGCATAAGTTATGACCTACCAGTCGGTGTTTATCTCTCTAAGTGAACTCCTTAAGACCATTCCATCAAAATCAACAACTAAGAATTAAACTTTCGAATCAAACTTTGGAAGATCTATAAATCAAGAGTGATTATCAAGCAATAGACTAATCATGAACCCAATCTAAATTGAAACCCACTGAACCATAACACAACCATCATGACGAATTTTTTCTCATATAACCAAGATAACATTTTGAATCAATACCGGCTACAACCAGAAGGGAACCTGAACTAACCACCACACTCTCATAATGCACGATCCATCACAGGTCTTGTCAAGATTCCATTCTCATAACTAAATCTTCCCACAAACTTAAGCTATAAAAATCTGATCTTTAGACATCGGATGTTCATTAAGGGAGAATCAAACTTATCTAACCTATATACATCATACCAAACACTTAAGAAATTCTTGGTCACTATAATAATTTTGTATACTATAAGCTCATAACTTCTACTCACCATCAAATGCCTATGTAGCACATGATAACAGTCTGTATCGTCCCATGAACAAAGTAGTTTTAATCCTCCAAAATCCTTATTAACCTTGTAGAATTGTAGGTCCACACTGTTGAACATCCATAAGTTACCTATCATAATTTGAACAGTCTAGCTCGACATAACCACATAGAATCCTCCAAACATCATAATTTCGAGGGAAGTGTTGCGTGCCGCGATGGATACTATATTTTGAGGGACGTGTCGCATGCCGTGATGGATTCTATTATCGAGGGACGTGTCGCACGCCGCAATAGATTTATTATCGAGGGTCGTGCCGCATGCTGCGACGGATGCATAGACAGATATGTCCCCCATGGGTCCCGGACTGAGATACAGTGGGTGTGTATCGTTAGGTCAGACATGCATCACTATACTTGACATTGCATTTCATTGCATGACATATCTTTATCATTTGTGAACTTGTGATTGGTGAACCTGACCTTATGTGTTGTTGATCTGTATTGTTGAAGTGATGTGGTTGAATAATGTGCTATGTAAATTGTGAACCATTAGGTTGGACTGGTTTTTAGGCAGCTTGTAGTTGTGGAGGTTCGGTTGGGGTGTAAGGAGTACTCGTATTCTATTTCCTTAGCTTGTGTTTAGAAGTTTATTTGTTGAGTACTGTGTGGTTTAGTACTCACCTCTTGCTTTTACATTTTTGTAGGTTACGAGCCCGGATCTTCGTGATACTTTCTATTCTTTTCTTTTCTGAGGTTTCATGTGGAGATTTGTGAGGTAGTTGTTTGTCATCTCAGCGAACTTTCTTACTCCTATTTATGATCTTGTTCTACTCTAGAGACAACATCATTTGAGACTTATGTTTTCTTTCAATTCTAGTGTAATACATTAGAGGCTTGTCCACATGACAACCAGGTTTTGGGGGTATATTTAAGTCGATTATGAATTTCCGCATTATATTAAAGTATTAGACTTTTATTTATAGTTTATTTCCGCACTTTATCGTAATGGGTAGAGTTTTAGGCTGACTTGTCTTGGTGGGATAAGACGAGTGTCATCACGTTCATTTTTGGGTCGTGACAAGAAAACTATAACAACTAATAAAAAAACAATGTAGCGCATACTAGCAAGGAGTAGTAACATCAACAAAATACCTAATCATAAAAAATAACTGATGATAATAAATAACAAAAGCAAGAAATTACTACATGAATAAAGTTATTACTACGACAAACATGATGCCCCATACTAGCTACCACCAAACCTAATCCCCTCAAAAAGTAAGACGACGTTTAACTACCGGCTAACTTTCTATCCTAATCCGTGATCTTCACACCCTCTATCTATGGCAACATATGTCATCCTTGGCAAACTGAATTGCGTCATGTCTTTTACTCTAATCACTTCTCCCCAATACTTCTTCAGTCTATCTCTACCTCTCATCATAGCAACTATATACAATCTTCACACCTCCTCACTAGGGCATTTACATCTCTCTTCTTGATCACATGCCTAAACCATGCAACTCAATGGTCCCTTTCCTCATCTTATCTATCATAGAGGTCAGTCACTTCTACTTTGTCTAGGATATATACCTTCATTCTCAATCTTATCGCTCTTATTATGTTCACACATTCATCTCAACATCTTCATTTATATAACTTATATTCTACTAAATAGGTGAGTTCTTGACTTAACACTCTATCCTATACTACACAATTAGTTTAACCATCACTCTAAAACTTACGGCAGTATCTTATACCAATATCATATGGTTAATTAATTTGTCATTTGATAATAAGTTCAGTGTTCTCACTGAAATTCGTGATTTTTTTAAAAATGTTTTATTCACTGCTATGGGAATTAAGGGATGTCCTTCAGATCATTTTAGTTGTCATACGTTTCATTTACATGCTCATTAAAAAATTATGTATTTCAATTATCACATTTTTATTTATTATATATAAAATGTTAATTTCTCTAAAATAATTTTTTTTTATTTTATCTCTCTTTAAGGAAATTAAAAAAAAAGGAATAATTATTATTAAGAGCAAAATGGAAAAAATATACTCAATTATATTTTTAATTTTTAAAATAACAACTATTCTGAACGATCTATTTTTAATAAAACGACAGATAAAATGATGCTAAAGGAATATTGAATAAACAAAATTCAGTAACGAAGCACAAGCAAAGAACAAAAAAAATATACATCACTCTCAATAAAACTGAAAAATCTATAAATAGTAAGTATAAACCGATGTTTTACTACTATCCATATATAGACATTAGAGAATCTTCCCCAGAAATTATATTATTTTCTTATATGAGTAAAGTTGAATTTGTTATTGCATTTTCTTTAACGAACTAAGATGTTTTCAACTGTTTTATAAGCTTTATATACTGCATGTGCTTTATTGCTTTATATTTGAGTTAAGTTATTCAGAAGTTGAGAAGAGTCAAGGTAAGTGTTTCTTCAGATTCCTTTCAAGCCTATATCTTGTTTTAGCATTCCAACTCACATACTCGTACATTCAATGTACTGATGCCAGTTGCCCTGCATCTTATTATGATGCAGATGCAGGTAACCAGGATCAGCATCCAACGACGTTTTCCTTTTCTTTCTTCTTTTTTAGGTATCTTATGTCCAGGCAGACAGGTCAAAAGCTGTTGATAACCCGACGGCTGTTTCCGTCTAGCTCCGGAAGCATTGTCTAAAGTAATAAGAAGAGGGAAGTGACCACTCTGAAGTTCTTTTTCTTTGATTCCAATGACCGATATCGTACAAGACGGAAGTCATGAGCGATAGCGGCTCGCCTTGCGCTACTTTCAGAAAAAAATAAAAATAGAAAGTAATAGAAAGTAGAATTCCTGAGCCTGGCAGAAAGTAATTCGCTATTTTCTGTAGGCCTCTCTTCCAGTTCTCCCCCTCTACTTTATTTGACAGGGGCGGAGAATACCACTCTATCAATAACAAGAAAAAAGTAGCAATTCCGTTTCAAATGGTTTGAGCTTGGAAGCAACCTGCTATCTATCGATAGGCGAGAACAGATTGCTATTGACTGCTTCGCCTATCTATTCTATTATGGCCGGCTTGGAGACCTACAATCGCTTGCTTGATTGCTCTCTTGCTTTAGCTACTTACTCTATAGGTAAGACTTTCATGAATGACATGCTCGCGTGCCTTGTTGCCTCGGATGACCAACCCACTTTGTATCATGACATTCCTTTTAGAAGAGTGCTTGATAGAGACCTTAACGCTAGGGATAAGGCCTTTCTTTCATAACCAAATGAAACTGTCTAAGGTGAGGATCCAAGACTGATGGGTACAGAATCCGGTGGTACTTTTGAACTTCAAACTCGAGTGGAGAAAGAGGGCTAGGCCCCCGGAGGGCTTTCAGGGACTGGGGAAGACGGGTGGAGCAAATGACTCTACCTACCCCATACTGACGAATGAAAGAAGCTCATAAATGAAGTAGTTAATGGTAGGGTTACCATTATAATTTTTGTAGTGACGAATCTTGTATGTGTTCCTAAGAAAAGGAATTTCTCCATTTTTTCGGGGTCTCAAAGGGGCGTGGAAACGCATAAGAACTCTTGAATGGAAAAGAGATGTAACTCCAGTGAGTCAAGTCACCCTATAAGAGAAAGTCGCGCAACCAAAGTAGCCCTTACTATACAAGGGGGGCGGAGCGCTAAGGAAGTCGTGTCCGCCCCCGGCATCTGCAACGTCCTCCTTTGATATTCTAATCTGGGAGAACTAAAAGACTGACCCATTCAGGTAAGGTTTAGAACAACATGGCATCACTTCTAGTAGGAAAGTCAAATTTCTCTCGAGTTCTAAAAAGAAGAGGGTTCAATCGTGCAAGTTGGCTAATTCCCCGTCTTTTTAGTTTAAACCTGCCTTTCACTCATAGAAGTCTATTTTGAAACATCTATTTTGAGAATTCCCGGAAAAAGGTAGCAATCCTGGGTAGAGAAAAGTGATAGGAAGGAACCCATTCCAGCTCGACTGAAAGGAGATATCCACCTCGAATCCAAACCTATTCGACAAGACCAGATCCATCAACAAACCTAGGTCCAATATTTGCGTCTACGAGCTAGCCATCAACAGACGGACATCATTTTCAGGTAAGATTTACTTAGCTCGCTCCTTGCTCGCGGAGCGGCATACCAATAAAAAGAAAAGCTTTATTGGAATGGAATCAATGACTTAAGTTCTTCTCATTATCACTGACAGTCTAACCAAGGAACTATGTATTGGAGCTTACCTGTTATCTAGGTCTGTTATTAGGATAGGATGTCCCAATTCAACATATTCCTTTTTTTTCTCCTGCTTGGTAGCAGGCTTGTGTGCGAGCTTGGTCCAATTTTGATTCCTAAAGCCCATGGAGAAGGGTGTGGAGCCTCGCTTTCCATGCTGCTCCCCCTGCCAGTGTGTTGGCGTCGATGAAGGTTTAAAGCCTCTTTCCTTCAACACCAAAAAACTAGTAATTTTATGTGTCTTCTTGAGCGAGTGAAGTGCTTCACGGATGTAGAGCACGAACGCATAAAACTTTTTGCTTGCCTCGTTGATCCAGTTGAGCACTCAAAGTCTGTTGGTGAGCTTCCTTACATTCTGGAGGACTCATTTTATTTGCTTTCAGTATTAGATAGTTCTTTAGGATGTGGTAGGCCTGTCCCGACATCCATCTCAATTGTTTTAGAGGCTTTATAGACAGTTAGCAATCAGATGTCATTACATTATCATTTCATATGTTAAGACTTGAGTTGCCATTTTGGCCAAGTTGAATGTTGACTTTTAAACATTCTAAGTTATTTTACTTAAGCTATTTGAGTAAGTTCATTTGGTCATTGTAAAAATGCTTAGAGTCTTCCGCTGAGTCAGTAAGCCAGGCCAAGGGTTTGCTTGAGGCCAACAATGGTCTTCGAGTGCCAGTTCCGCCCAGGGTGTAGGCTCGGGGCGTGACAACTCAATTTTGTAAACAAATCTAACCAACAAAATAGAAACAAAAATATCCATTCAAAAAATGTCATCAATAGTCTTTCCTCTTAAGGTTATGAACATAAATGATGTACAACATTTAAGTACATAATTTGTCTTAAATATTCATACTTGAAATTTAGTATGTGCATGACACTAATAAGGATTACCATAAGTATTTCAATATTTTATCTTTATATGTAACATATCTTTTACAAAATATTATTGCTCTATTAATATTTGAGTAAGGCTATCATAGAGAGGTAATTTTACCAAAAAAGTGTACTTGGTTGTTATCATGAATGATGGTTATATATACTTCTGTAGAATAATTTAATTTTAATATATGAATAACATCACTTATGGTGAAAAATATTTCATTTCATTAAGTTTCTATCTTATCTTTGTGGAATTGTAGTCTTCTCCTTTTTTTCTGCCGCATACATATCATATAGTTGTTGTCTAATGAAAGTATCTAGTATCTTATAAAAGTTGTATCATAATATAAAATATTTAAATTTTTCAATAATAAAAATTAATAGATGAATAAAATGTAAAGTATTATTTATAGAATCATTAATTTGATTTAAGATCATTTTATGATCAATCACTATTTCTTATCTATTTTTATAAAGCTAGTAAGGAGTGTATCTTGTGCCGTAAAGAAAAATTATATGGAACAATACATAGCCAATGAAGAAGGAAGACGAAAATATATGACCATGCTATATTCACTCTAGTGTTCCATTTGATTTAAATTTCTTGTCACCAACACTTTACATTCTCCTTCATTTTTACGTACATATCTATTAAAAAATATTATTATCATGGCTATGTTATCATATTATAAGTAAAAATGAAAATCTATTTTTGAAATAGTGAATTTAACATCAAAACCAATAATTCAATGGACTACGTTGATACCAATTGTTTTAGCAAAATTAGGAAGAAACTCTTTCGTTTGAGGGAAAAGAATAAAAAATAAAAAAATAAAGAAGAAATATCTTACCCAAATTATATGCCTTTTTTCATATCTGTTTAATATTATTGTCTCTCCCATAACTTTTCGTCACTGTTAACTCATGAAAATGGTAAGAAAAAATACGAGTGTGAATTGTTGACTAATTTGCTACAATTTTTCAACAACTCTTTCTCATGAGGTACCTCGAATTTCGTTGAATTTCAAACTTAATCATTTTTTGCAAATAACACTTGAGATTTTTTAAGAAGTAGAAAGTGTAGTTTAAAAGGGTGAGGAAACCCCTCTTTTTATAGCTACCAAATAGTAGAATGAATAGGTGTTAATTGTGCCTTATTCGAAAAGTCACAACCTTTCGAAAAAGTCACAACTCTTTGAAAAAGGCACTCATCGAAAAGGCACAACCCTTTAGAAAAGTCACAACCATTCGAAAAAATCACAACCCTTTGAAAAAGTCACAACTCATTGAAAAAGTCACAACCCTTTGTAAAAGTCACAACTCATTGAAAAAGTCACAATTCTTTAATTTGAAAAGGTATCTATTTCAATATAATAAAATTAATAAATAAAATAAATTGAGTACTATTGGAGGTATTATAGTAATTCAACATTTAAGTTTGAAAGTTCATGCTTTTAAGATAGTATAGATAGATATAAGATAAAATGTCAGTCTCTCCTTAATACATATTTTTCCTTAAATCTCTCTTCAAGGATATAAAAAGAAGAACAACTCTAAGTAATCATAATATTAGAATATGTTTATGTGCTTTCATTTAGATTTTGTATTAATTATTTTTTATTTTATTAAATTAACAATTATTTTAGATCATCTATTTTTAATAAAACGACAAATAAAATGATACAAAAGGAATATAGAATAAACAAAATTCAGTAACGAAGCACAAGCAAAGAACGAAGATATATACATCACTCTCAATAAAACTGAAAAAATCTATAAATAGTATGATGGGATAAGTTATGTTGGGATAGGTTATGATGGAATAAGTTATGTTGAGATTAGTTATGCTGGGATAAATTATGTTGTGATTAGTTTTTATTGCTTGTTTGGTTTGTTGTATTATAACTAATAAGCATTGGATACTTTCTAAGAATTAGTTATTTGTTTACGAAAATACCCTTTATCTTATTTAGCTTTTTATATATAGTTTTTTTATAAAGCTTTTAGTTACTCATTCTTAAAAATAAAATCAAATGAATCTCAATTATTGATAAGTTTACAATCCACATGAATCAAAACTGGAGCAAACTATTGAGGCTAGTGGGGAGCATCTTTTCTTTACCGTCATAAGCAAAAAATTAGACAAATATAAATGAATCAAAAGTGGAGCAAAAACTGCACAATAACAATAATCATAATTGAATTGAAATTTGGTAAATTTGATAACATTTTTCGTTGCAAAAATAACTTTTTAACCAATTGCAAAAGAAACAAAGTTCAAAAAGGACTCAAACAGTTGAATAATTTTATCAAATTAAAATAATAGATTTATTTGAAATTTATCAAAACAACATCTCATGAGCAGCAAAAAAAAAAATTTAGCAACTTTTACAAATGTGGAATAAAGATATGAAAAGTGATAATCAAATAGATTTCAAGGATATTCTTGTCATTTTGATTGTTTTATTCTAGGATAAGTTATTTTGGTATTGTTATTTCACCAAGAGAAAGGAATAACTTATCCCAATACTATTTATTAATCATGGGATAAGTTATCCCATACTTTGTAACCAAACAAGAAATAAAGAGGCATTAAAAAGTTATCTCATGACTATTTTTTCTTATTCATTATACCAAACGACCCTAGTGATTACAATACTACGTACTTATGACCAAGCTATGATGAAATATATAGTTCACAAATTAAATAATAATGGATTGATATGACTTGATTGTTCACAAGTTGAAATGGATTGGTCGACTTTATACTGTTTTGGATATATCTATCTTGTCAAATTAGTCATAAATCATGAATAGTGATTTGATCGATATCATCTTCATTTTATCTATCTTATTAGGCTAACGTTTGGCCTTAAGTTTTCAAATATTCTTGGTAAATTATATTTGGGTGAAGTTTTTGGTTAAGTTTCATTTGTTTGGCCCCAAATTTTCTCAAAAATATTTGATTATTTCAAAAAACATGATTTATATCTATAAGTTTTAAAAATTATTTAAAACACCCATAAATTTATATTATCATTTTATAATGAATATGTTTCATTAAAAATATTCTTATAATATAATTGATAACAATTAAAATTAATAAAATAACAATATAGGCAAGACAATACATTAATCGCATACTAAAATTTGTCAGTGATTTAGTTATAATTATAACACATTAAACACAAATTATTCTTTTTTCTCAATTTTATCACTCAAATAAAAAAAATCGGTGTAGATAGTTACAATTATTAGTTGGAATTAATAAATAATGGGTATTTTTTATAAAAATATAAAAGTTTGGGATAATTTTTAAATTTTTTAAAATTCCCAAATTTTAGATCTTGGCTCAAATACTAATTTTTTCTAGTATTTGGCAACTTGAGATACTTGGCAAATATATTTGTCTAATTATATGACCAAACACCACTTTTCAAATTTTACCCAAATTTTTCTCAAGAATTCTTGGAACCAAATTTTTATAGTTGATTTTGTACTTCCTTAAAAAGGTAACACATTCCTAAATTTGGTTTGGTTGGGAACTAGTTATCCCAGGATTAACTATCTTGGAATTAGTTATCCTAGGATAGCTTATCCCACCATGTATATGGAATAACTTATCCCATCACTATGTTATAAATGGTGGGATAAGTTATCCCAAACATGTCAACCAAACAAGAAATCTAAATTTTATCCCAGGACTATTTTTTTATCCCAAGACTATTTATTCTTATCACTCACACCAAACGAGAAGTTAATATAATATATTAACTTTTAACTTTAAATTTCTCATTCCTTTTATGAGAAGGTTTTTTTAGACCCACAAACATTATGACATATTTAATTTCACAAGTTTCAAATTTTATTTTATTTTTACCTGTGCTAAATTAAATTGAAAGTATTTGGGTGAGCTTGTAATAAGCTAGTCAAATTAGCTTATATAAGTATATAAGTTTTTAGCTTATTTATGCATTTGGTAAAATGTATCAAAATATATTTTAATCTTGTAATTTTAATTAAAAAGGTCATGTGGGAAAGTTGAAATTAATTAAAGCGTTGTCAAAATGGAAAGAGTTATTTTTTCTTTCAAACGGACTAAAAAAAAAAGACAAACAAATTAAAATAGAGGAAGTAACAATTTTTTAACCAAATACACTATCTATTATCTATTTTAGTACATTTCTATCGAAACACATAACTATTTATTTATAAAAGTAGTTTCATCACCTAAAAGTAATTTTCGGCCCTTAATATGTATATTTAGTTACTTTTAATAAGTTTATCCAAACAGGTTTTATGTCCCATGAATTGGAACGGAGGCAGTCCACTTTGAACTAACCGTAGGAGATCAACTAACTTTAAATCAACAGTTCCACCTTTGCTTGTTTCTTAAAAACCAAAAACAGATAAAGAAGGAATTCTTTTTGTTATGTTTAATTAGAAGCCATTTACAAATTTATATTATATTGTAATAGGTACAGATTTTAACTCCCCTCCTTGTAACCTTATTAGCAGTTACACCTCTCTGTCACGACCATGTACTGATGCATATTAAATTTTATTAAGATATTGTCTTTGTTTACGATTAAACAGAAATATATAACCATAAATTCAATGAGGATATAATTAGTGCTATGTGCTTTAATGCTTTTAACTCACATCCATCATGCCCTATTATATATTGAAACATATAATGCATTGATTAGTTCCATTGAGACCTATACTTGCTCAACTCTACTTAACTTAGAACCAAAAACAAAAGTTAAGGAAATGAGCTCTTTGTTTGTAGGGAGGCCAATATCCAAGAGCTCTTATAATTTATATACTCTTCCATCGTCAATATGTGGTGGTCGAGGTGGTCATTTCTTCAAGATTTCAAACTCACTGAGCATCGATGATGATCGTCGTCGTAGTATCGAAATAATTCATAATTCAGAGCTTATACCTAACCATGTTGCTATAATAATGGATGGGAACAGGAGATGGGCTAAGGCTAGAGGTTTAGCAGTGCAAGAGGGTCACAAATTTCTTACTCCTAATTCAAGAATATTTGCAACATTTCTTCCAAACTTGGAATACAAGTTATCACTGCTTTTGCTTTCTCTACTGAAAACTGGAATCGTTCCAAGGTGTGTATCAGAAATGAATTTAGAATTTAAAATTATTCATAATTTATCCTCATACCTTTGGCATAATTTATGATTCGCATCAAAAGTCCTAGGTTCAGATGAACCGATACCTGATACCAATATGGATGTAATAAAAAAAAATTGTGATTATTTGTTTCCTCTAATGATTGCAATTTACATGCATTTATACTGAATCTGAATCTATTTTCTAATGCAATTAATTTGCCTATCGATATACAATATGTTAACTAGTAACAAAAAGTAAGCTAAACGCATGCAAAAGTATGTTGACACGTTAATATAATGGTTTAGTTATATTACTAAGAGGTGGAGGCAAGATTTGAAGGTTTATGAATGGGTTGATTCTAATCTTAATTGTTAGATAATAATTTATATATATTCAATAAATCTTTAAAACAAATATAACGTTTGAACTAAAATTAAAAAGTTTAGCCAAACCTGTTGCCGCACTATAATACTCGAGAGTAATTTATTCTTCATTTGCAATTTAACGCGTAGGATTTTGCGACTTGTTTTTATGTGATTTTGAATAATTTTCTTTCACCGTTGTTCAAGAATAACAATTTAACTTTGAACAGGAGGAGGTTGATTTCTTGATGCAACTATTCGAAGAGTTCTTTGAAGAATTTATGAGGTAATATTTATTTGTTTGGTGTATATTGAATCATAATACAATAAAAATGCATACCTCTTCTCTGTCTGTTTAAATTTTTAGATTAAATTTGTCACTCGTTTCAATATAATATCAAAGCAGAAAGAGGTTGTGGATTTGATTCTCTCAGCCCACCCATTATTAAAAATTACGTATTTGGCCCACAAAAAAAAAGTAGCCACGCTAGCATAAGGGGCATATATAATAATATATGAGATGATTACACACTTCAACAACAGACACTAAAACTAGAATTATACAAGAACTATTAAATCGTTTTACCTAAAGAATAATAGTTTGATAATTCTTCAAAAAAGACTAAAAAAGTTTCCAAGAATTTAAACGTAAAAGGAAGGACGAAAGCCAGGAAACTTGCAATAATCCCAGCGATATATTTATCTTACTTTAACGATCAATAAAATATGCAAACAATTGTGTATGACTGAAAAAATAACGTATTACTGCTTTTCAATTTTGTTACGAGCTACTAAAGAATGACTGTGTTGAAAGTTTTAAACGTAGAGCTCGGTATTTTAAATTTCATGACTATATTCCAGGCTGAGCACAAGGCTTGGGGTACGTGTGTCTGTTATTGGAGGTAAATCCAAACTTCCCACAAAATTACAGAAAGGCATAGAGTTAACAGAAGAGGCCACTAAAGGCAATGAAGGACTTCATCTTATGATGGCATTAAACTATGGAGGACATTATGACATGTTACAAGCAACCAAAAACATTGCTAGTAAAGTGAAGGATGGTCTTATAAAATTAGAGGATATTGACAACACATTATTTGAACGAGCTCACTACCAAGTGTGCCAAGTTTCCCAAACCTGATTTACTCATAAGGACTGGAGGTGAACAAAGAATCAGTAACTTCTTATTGTGGCAGCTAGCTTACTCTGAATTGTATTTTACAAACACACTCTTTCCTGACTTTGGAGAAGAAGCTCTCATGGAGGCCATATTTTCCTTTCAACGAAGACATAGACGTTTTGGTGGACACACATATTGAAACATTACTCTTATTTTGTGTGTTTCATGAACCTATCAGCCAAATAAATACTGCTAACCGCTCGTGGTATTAGCATATTCATGTAGACGGTGGATTTGGATTAGATGATATATATCTTCTGTTGTTTAGTGTGTTTAAGCGATCACACCTCCTTCTTCTTCTTCTTATAGTTCCTTGCATATATGTCCGCATTGCTTTGTTATTAGTTGTCATGTTTCTCTTTACTACCATTTTTTTTCAATTACTGTTTTGATTTGCTTGAAAACAGCCTCCCTACCTCAGAGAGGTACGGTAAGGCATGCGTACATCCACGCCTCACTTTATGGAATTTCACCGGGTATGTGGTATGTTGTTGTATGCAATACTGCTAGTGTGATCTATTATGACCTTTGATGTGTGTAGATAATGGGCGTAGTAATTAATTTCAATATGGAGATGAACAACTGCTGAAGCAACCTCATTAAAAGGTTAGCCCGGTCCACAAAGCATCCTGGCTCACACAGGGTCCATAGAAGGACAACAGCCCAAGGGGTGTGATGTGGACAGCCTACCCTAATGCAACAATTGGTTATAGGTCAAAAAGAGCTCAATGGCAATCCTAAATCTGCTTCTCCAAGATAGTACTATTTTACTATAATCATGATCGCCATGCTTACAATTTCCGAAAAGAAAATCACTAAGAAATATATATAGTCCCAACATGAATACACCACCACTGGCTGCAAATTCTAGGCAGCAGCCAACAAGTCTCAGCACCATTTTGAGAAATAATTGTTGTATCCCGGCATGTATTGTTTAGCCATATAACTTTTGGAGCTTGAACAAGGCCAACGGACTTGCACCATTTGAGTAGCTTCAAGAAATTTCAGCTTATGGCGTAGGCACCATTATTCTGCAGGTCCTCCACTACTAGATCTCCTACTAGGTCTTTACTCCTCTAGAGACAATTTCAATATACTGTAAGCTAGTTGGATTCGAAACTACTCAATAGCCAAAAGGTTCAAACATCTACTTTAAAAACATTTAAGAGTGAAACGAAAATCAAAGAATCGTTGTTAACTATATATGGCTTCACAGTGTCACTTTTGCTTTGTGCAGTCGCAAAGTACTAGAAATTTAGACATCTTTTGTATGCTGTATACCTGTAGAAGATGAGAAAACTTGTCCTGCTTGAAGGAGAGAAAGAGGGAGAGTTCTATGGAAGAGACCAATGGAGTCCAGATGCCAAGCAATGAACTCTAAGCAGACTGCACAGATTCTTCTAAGCACATTTGAAGAACTGTGCTTGCAGTTAATTTGGCCCCAAAAAAATTGGAGTGCTTCCAGACATTCCAAAAGCAGCATGCTGCTGCTGTAAGTTTTTAACTCTCTTAGAAAAGATTAATCCAGAGTGAGGCTTGATGTCGGTGGCATAGAGGGAAATGAACAAGAAAATGAAGGCAAGATATCTACATCTAATCCTAATCATCAGGATCCATTTCCTCATCCTGTTCCAGGGATGGAATTGCATCAGTTCCATTGTATCCTTCGGATTCTGACTGCCCGTCTAAATCAGTCTCATCTTCTTGAGAATCAACTTCATCAGCATTAGCCTCTTGAGTTCTTAGTTGTTGCATCCATTTGGGGCACTCATCCTGCCCTTCAAACAACAGATGGAGATTGTTCTTCTTTCCTGAATGCACAATATCAGTAGCCTTGACAGTTGAACATGAGCATTCTGGAATAGGGTGAGAGAGGAAAAACTTTGTTTTTGATAGATTAGATTCCTTCAAAAGGCCCTCTTCTGCCAGGCTTTTGTTGAGATGTTCTCTGACAGCAAAAGTCCAATTACGAGGTGGATAATAAAGATGATCGACGGTAGTATTAAAGAGCTCTGCAAGATATTTCCTGCATATACAAGATACATTTTAGAAAGTGATGGTAAATAAAAAGAAATAGTAAACACCAAACAAAGAAAGGACCAGGAGTGTTGTTAGTTTTACCTGTTTGGCCGAAATGTTCTTGCAGATGCCATCTCATAAAGTCGGTGTCCCATCACCAAGCTAGCAAAATCAGGCCCACTACCATCATTGTCAAAACCAGGGAAAAAAACTTCAGCGTCCACCGAGACTATGTAATCAAGAGCATCCCATAGCAGTCGGTGTGCTTGCTCCCTCTGATCATTGAGAGAAGGCTCTGGTTCCTTATCTTTCTCTGCAACCCACCCATACCAGCCTTCTTTTTCATGTCGATAAATAGGTCGATCAGGAGGAGGTGGTAGAGGCCTTGGGCGGGGCCCAGACTTGTCCCATTCTGATTTTAGTTGATTTGAACTTTTTACTGGTAAAAGCTGATCAGGATCAGGAATAAGGGGGGTTTCAGGGCCAACTAAATTGGCTAGCTCTGTTTTGCTGCACAAAGAAGTACGATCAACTAAATTGGTGTACATGGCGCGTAAAGGAATCATAACCCGTTGTCCGCCAAAGGTTTCAGAACCTGATAGGAATATTCTTGTCCTAGGTGGATAACCCATGGCTCGAAGCAGAAGGCCAACCTAAATTTGCAAAAATGTATGAAGAATTAAAAAATAGAACGACTGCAGGGAGGTTTTACATAGGAAATGTTATAGTTCTAGGGGTAACAGCAACATCCGATGGTTTAAGTATTAAACTAACAAAATGTGAATAATTAACAGGGTTTTGAGGTATTTAACTCTCTTTTTTCTTTTGAGAAAGAACAGAACATGCGATTCTGTGAACGAAAGAGCCTGGGATTATAATAGAGCATTTGCATCAACCTTCCCAAGCTCAATCAATGAACAACAGAGAGGGTTTGAATTATCAGCAGCTCCTCTGAGAAAATATCTCCAGAAACAAGCTATTAATGTCTCAGCCTAAGGCAATCTTGATTTATTCCACGATATAAAAGATAGCTAGCAGGTGGATGTCCCGACATCTTAAACTATTAGCAGCAAATTCATTGGCTAAACTAACACACTTTTTGTAAAGTCTTTACTCTCTTTTTTGAATGTAACCTGTTAGAGCATTATCTATATGTTGTTTATTATTTTTATATGAATAATACTTCTTATTTTACCGAAAAAAAACTGTTTTGATCTTTACAGTGCCTTAATATCTCATCTCTGCATCAATTGGCAAGCAAATAAGGAACTCGCAAAATCTCTTCCTAGTTGTGAGAAAAGAATCTAGAGCATAAAGTAAATCTAGGAACATGAAGACCCCTATACTGTATTTAAAGAAGTTTGAACTGGAGATTAAACTATGAGATGGTAACAAAATGCACTAATTAGCAAAAAAAGAAGAAAAAATGTGCACTGCATGGGTGCTATCTAAAAAGTCTCTGCATCAAAAGGTAGCTTAAAATGTAATATATTGTATAAAGCTACTTATAAAAACTTTACTTTGAGCCAGATGAATAAACTTTTGATGAAGATTTAAAGAGAAAATTCAAAAAGTACCTCTTCTGGCATGAGTGGACACGATCCATTTCTCTTCCGAGCATGTGAGTCAACATTAAGTTCTTCACTGATAATTCCTTGTTTAATCATCTGGGCCCTCCTGTATTGTATAAGTTCTGTGTGAACATCCTACACCAAGAGAAAGCAATATATTACAGGTGTCATGATATCAGTTGTTTTTTTTGAGAAAGTTCAACATTTTATAGACAAAACACACCAATAGTGTATTTCAGTAGTAATTACATCAGGAGTTAAAGTTAGCAAAACCAAATATATCTATCACCTTTACTCCTAAACTATCTAAAAAGTGAGTAATATCCTCCACCTTTCTGGGGAGTACATAGTTGCACCAAAAATAAAAGTTTATAAGGCAATTCAGTTTCAAGCAGAAAGGGATGCTCTTGTTTTCAAAGCATCTCTGGTTCCTTTCCTTCTATATAGTCCACCAGATGCAAGCAGGGACAATCTTCCATCTCTCCGTATGGCCTGACATGTTTCCTTCTCTATTCCATCCTGTTAGGACTTCTGATGTATGCCTTGGCATGGACCAACTGATACCCCTCAAGGTAAAAAACGCATGCCACAATTTCAGTGTCACTCTACAGCGAATGAAGAGATGGTTTGTTGTCTCTGTTTCTCTTTCACAAAAAAAGCACCTGGAACATAATTCCCTTCCCCTTTTCATTAGATTGTCCTGAGTTAGTACTGCTTTCCTGGCTACCAACCAGGTGAAACAAGCCACCTTGTGGGGTATCTTTACCTTCCATATCATCTTCCAAGGCCATGATAAGAGCATTACAACTGACCTCAAGGGGTTTGTAAGCTGATTTTACTGTGAATTTCCCATTTTTGGCTCTCAGCCATTGTAGACCGTCTTCATTTGTGTCAAGGTTATTGGTATGCTCCAAAGAATTGAAGAAATCTGTGAGGTTGTCTATTTCCCAGTCATTCAACCTTCTCCTGAAAGAGAGGTTTCATCCTTGATTGGCCCTGACATCTGCTATTGTTGCCTCCTTCTGTTGGTTCAGATAGTAGATTACAGGGTACAACTGTTTCAAGGGGTATTGATCAACCCACATATCATTCCAGAATGATGCCCTCCTTCCGTTTCCTATTTGAATCGTTGAATTTCTCCATAATTTAGGCCACTAAATCCTGATTGTTTTCCATAAGCCTACCCCATAAGGGCTTGTAGCTTCCTTAGTAATCCATAGGTCTTTCATTGTATATCTGGAAGCTATAACTTCTTTCCACAAACTCTGTTCTCCAGAGACAAACCTCCATAGCCACTTCAAGAGAAGACTCTGATTCTGTACTTTGAGGTGCTTTATACCCATTCCTCCTCATTTTTTGTTGTTGATGACAGCATCCCATTTCACCAAGTGATGCTTCTTTTCCCCCCTCTCCATTTCCTTGCCATAAAATGTTCCTCCGGATGGAGTCTAACTTCTTTAAGACACACCCTGGCAAAGGAAATAATGACATCATGTAAGTTGGCATAGCATCAAGCACACTATTGATTAAAGTCAATCTTCCACCCAAAGATAAGTATTGGCTTCTCCAATTTGCCAGCTTCTTTTCACATTTTTCCACCACTGCATTCCATATATTCTTGGATTTACTTTTTGCTCCCAGAGGCATCCCTAGATAGGTAGTAGGTAGTTCTCCTACTTTACCTCCTAGGATACTAGCTAGACTATTGATATCTGGAACTTCATTCACTGGGTAGACAAAACTTTTACCCCAGTTTATGTGTAATCCGGAAATAGCTTCGAACAGAATAAAAATGACCCTTAGATGCTTTAGTTGCTCTTTCTCTGCACCACAGAACACTAAAGTGTCATCTGCATGCATACTGTAAGTAGTGGGAGATATTTAGTCCCAGAATATCACTATCATTCGTCCAGAAGCCCTTGATCTTATTGTTTGATTGTGCTGCTTTCAACATATCACTCAATCCTCCCATAGCAAGTATAAAAAGGAAAGGGAAAAGAGGATCTCTCCCAAAAGGGGTACCATTAATTAATACTGAGAACAGAGAGTATTTTAACCATTTTATCCACCTATTTCCAAAACCCATCCTCTCAAGTGTGTTCCAGAGAAAGTTCCAGTTGAGATGATCAAAAGCCTTTTCTATATCCAACTTACATAGGATCCCAAGGACTTTGTTAAGTTCCTCACATCCACACATTCACTGGCAATAAGAATGGCATCCATGATCTGCCTACCTTAATGAAAGCTAGTTGATGTTTATCCACCAAATTAAACATCACTTTCTTAAGCCTTTCTGTTAGGATCTTGGATATGATTTTATAGATGCTGCCAATCAGACTAATGAGCATAAAATCCTTAAATTTTGATGCACCCATCTTTTTAGGGATCAAAGCTATGAAAGTAGCATTTAAGCCTTTTTTCAAAGTAACCTTGACCATGGAAATTCTGAATGGCTGCTATTACATTTGTCTTCACCACCTCCCAACAATGTATGAAAAATGCCATAGTAAAACCATCTGGGCCAGGGGCCTTATCTCCTGCACAAGCAAACACATTCTTTGATCTCCTGTTCTCCAAATTGACTTTGCAACAATAAGTTATCTTCCTCATTCAACATAGCTTGATCTTTGGGGTTGAACTGAGGTCTCCAGTGCTCATTCTTTCTATAAAGGTTTTGGGAAAAACCTATGATCTCCTCCCTGATCACTGCTGGCTCAGATACAGTAGTCCCATTGATCAAAAGACTATCAATGTTGTTGTATCTTTGCGACAATTTGCTGTTTTGTGAAAAAAACTTTTGTGTTTTTATCCCCCTCTTTCAACCATACAGCCCTGGATCTTTGCCTCCATGCCACTTCCTCTCTTTTTGCCACCTCCTCCAATTCTACTGTTAGAACAGCTCTTAGAAAAGACTCATCATCAGATAAGTATCTTTGATCCTGGATCACATCAAAATCAGAAAGTTGGTTTAAAATGTTTTGTTTCTGTAGACCTAGGTTGCCTTGAACAATTATGCTCCATTCTTTCAACTTCACTTTGAGGGCTTTCAACTTGCAAACTAGAATGTAATATGGTCTTCCTGTATAAGATTCAGAATCCCACCACCCCTTAACTCTTGCATTGAATTTCTCAGTTTGCAACCACCAATTTTCGAATTTAAAATAGGATAATGACCTTTCCCAGTTTCCACATTCTAGTAGCAGCAGATTGTGATCAGAAGTGATTCTAGGCATAATAGTTTGCTTGATTTTCTTGAAGGATACTTCCCATTCTTATGAGAATAGGAACCTATCCAGTTTTGCTGCTACGTCTTGCCTGTCTCCTTTTCTCCATGTAAAGGTACCCCCTAATATCAATTGTTCTTTAAAAGGGAAAAGGCATCATTAGGTTCATTATACCAGTTAGGCTCAACAGATTAACTGCTGCAATACTCTCCCTTGCTTCACACTGCTAATATTGCCTCTTTCTCTGCCCTTCTTTTTCCTTTTCTCTTTTATATTCCCCTCAATAGAATGATTAACTCACTTCACGGTCCAGAACTACAGTCATAATCACTTTCTTTCATTTTCAGTTTTTCTCAAACGATTCAAATGAATGACAATTAGCCACACCTATACTTGAAAAGACAGGTTGAGAAATGAAAGATTATCTAAATATAGCATGTGAGGCCACAAAATCAGAAGCATCAGGAAATAGAATGGAAGGAATAATTCAGAACTTTCCACCTTAATAACTGACATTATGATTTTGTGGAAGAAAAGGAAGGTTGAAGGAGGGGCATTGGAAATTAGTGTCCAGAGACTATTTCTCAATCAGTTATATGCCGCCTAAAAATGATTTTTCATCCGTGGTCTGATCTGTAATTTGAAATTCTGGCTTCATAGTCTTGTGCCACAGTGAAAAGAGTGGATATTGCTCCTTTTGAGGTGATTGACCAGGCCATGTGTCTATCCAAAAAACTCGCTTTTATGCCATTGCCAACAGCTTCAGAAGTGTTATGCCAAAAAGAGTTCAATTATGCTCTCAAATGTTTCCAGATGCCAAAAATACTAGAAAACTGTGATTGCTTGGCAATTCAGGGATTGAGAAGCTCATATGTCATAACAATAACTTCCTTCAACAAAGCCCCATCTTCCATGATGAATCTCCAAAGCCACTGGTGCTGCAAGCTTAAAGATTGAGCCCTCAAATCCTTGGCCCAGATCCTGACTGCTCTTTTCTCTGTAGTAAACACTCCCCAATTTAACCAGATTGCCTTTTGCTTCATACGTTAATCCATTTAATCTACTGTTTAGTTTGTTTTTATTTAAGTTCTCAATCCATCTTTGTTTCTTGTTTAGTTTTAGGAAGTAGGGTGATAATCCTATTAGAAGTTATTTGTGCTTATTCTCTGTGGGATTCAACACTTGGGATTCATTCCCTTTGCTACACTTGCATCTGATTAGACCTTTTGCCTTAGTTTATCCATTTGATTGATCATTTGGGGCTGGGCAAAACTCGGATCAATTTCTTAGTATGGTTATGAAGTAATTAAGCAAAGAGAGGAGAAACACCTCCAGAATTGGACAAAAAGAAAGAAGTAAATCTCAATTCTCATCCACTCGCTCTTGTCATGCCAAAAAGGATGTGGCAATGATAAATCCTTCTTTTTAAGTAAATTTAACAGGTCTCCTTCCCCCATTTCTCTTCCCCTCCCATCGGTTCAATCAAACCTTTTTTGATTTGAAGACTTGTTTGAACCAAACATATTATGTAGGGAATAAGAATATGCTGCTGATTCTAATCCCAGATTCTCATCAATGTAGAGTGGTCTTGGCAATTGTAACTGTTTGTGGAATCTTTAGGACCATCAGATCCTCATGCACAAGTCTTGCATTTCCCAAGAACACAAGAACGGAAGGGAATTCAAGAACACAAGCTAGAGTTGATACTAGCTACAAGATAAGAGAAAGCCCATGACACTTACGCTAACTTATATTTACACATGTGAACCGAATAACCTTGTTTTGTCATGTATTAGCACCCACACCACACTTTGAAGACGGATATGTCTTTGTTGTGCTAATTTCCAGAACAAGTCACCAGAATATACCAAAATTATTACATTTTCAAGCGGAGATGTACTGATTAGACATTCCAAGTAGGATATAACCTCAATCAGGTTAAGAGAGTACATAGATAAAGAAAAAAGTTAGGAACCTGAAATATTTCAGCACAACCATGATAGGCTAGGGCATCTCTCTTAAGCCCAGGATGATAGGCAAGGTAAGATTGACCTGAAGCTCGTAACCTGCAGAGAGGAATAAATATTTTTATCATCTGTTGACAAGAGAAACAAAAACTCTCCATGCAACCCAAAAAGAAAAGGTAAAAGAAAGAGGCAAGAAGTTGATCAGATAAACTTTCATTTCATATGTAATTTCATTTTGTTCACTGACCAGCACCAAGTGCTGGAAATTTGCATTAGGGAAGATACAAATACTCAATTTGTTTACTGCACATGTAATGATGGGGAAAAGTCTATTAAAGTATCCACTTCATGTATACCCACCATGCTGCACCAAAAAGCCAGCGAAAATGTGTGTATTTAAGTCTAAGTGGGTAATTTTGAGCAAGCCAAGCAGAACTCTCAGCTGCCTAGTCCATATGAAAATATCTAGCCTTTTTTTGTACTGGTAAACTAGTAATTGAATTAAATCAGAAATCTGGTGCTAAGTTGAACTTACTTGTTTAGCTATATCTTTCACCAGTACCATACAAATTTGTTCTTTGTTAAAACCAAGGGCACATCTAAAAATATAAGGTGAGTATGTAGGCTAGACTTGATGTTCTGTCAAGCCTATCCAACTATCTACATGAAAGATATTCTTTCCTCAAATTAAAATATATGAAAAAGCAAGTTCTTTTTCATATTTCTTGAGCTCTTCTTCATAGTGTTGAACCAACTTCCTATTCCTTTCATACTAAATGTTCAAAAAATGCACAGTGGACTAGCTTTCCACACTGCTTTCCTCTCAGTCACTGTACTTCCTTATTCTTCAACTGAGTAGCACACTATTAAGTAGAACCCAATTGATATCTTATGAAGAATACCACTGCCCATACTTGTGAAGTCGCTCTACAATGCAACAGTTAGTAATCTGCACATTCTTCATCTTTTTTGCATCTGTAATGTGAACTCACAACAATCTAATTCCTCCTTCTCAGATTGTCTTCTGTGAGAATTGAATTCCACACCATATAACAACTTGTTTATGCAATAAGAAAAATGTATGGTCCCACTAAATAAGTCCATACATTCACCAAACAAAATTTTCACCATAAATATTATAACGACTTCAACCTTCCCAGTATTAGTATGATTAGTGTTACTGGTCATCACCTGGTCTTACTTAACATAATAATGGCTTCAACCTTTGCAGCGTCAATAAGATTAGTATATTAGAAGTATCAGCTCATTGTTCAAATTGATAGAGTCATGTGAAGCAAATAGTTATTGTCTTCATACTTCAACGAGACACAAAGTGGACCTAACATGGGCATTCAATCTGATTTTAGAGTAGGAAAAGACAAAAAGAGAAAAAGGGGGGTAAAAGTTAAGGATCTTGAGTGCTAAATAGTTATTGCCTTCATACTTTAATGAGACACAAAGTGAACCTAAGATAGGCATTCAATCTGATTTTAGAGTAGGAAAAGACGAAAAGAGAAAAGGGGGGTAAAAGTTAAGGATCTTGAGTGCTAAATTGTAGAGCTCCACTCCATGTGTGCTTCGGCATCCTCTTTCTCATCATTATCTTCTTTTTCTTCTCGAATTTGTGACCCGACATCTTCTGATACTACCATAATGCAACCTCCTTTAATAAGATTCCTTTTTCATCTCAAACAATGAATCTTTCTTTATCTTCTAGTATGTGGTCATTTTTTCCTGCAACTATTGATTCTAGGTTTCTTATTTGCTTCTCTCTTCTGCTATGTAAATGTAGTTAGTAAATTACTGGAGGACTTAATATGAAACTGAAGATTACATATTCATTCCGTTTTATGGTTTATCAATTATAAGGTGCCCATCAATTTCCAATTGAAGTTATCCACTTTATGGTTTGATCATTTGTATCTTGAGAGTCAATTTTGTAATGAAAGTTGTCTTTCTGTGGCCATCTTGAAAATAGATTAAATGATGTTAGAGTTGAGGAGTTGAACATACAAGTTTTAATTGCATTTTGATATTATCAGTACCAAATTCATACATTAGGTCTTTTTTTATATTTTCCGATAAACTTCTTTTTCCAGATAACTGAGAAATCCCAGAGGACCAGAGGCTCATGGTTTTAAACTCGGTGGATAAAGGACCTGCCCCTCTACCCTTCTCTACTAAAATACCAGACTTCTGTCTGCAGCAGGAAACGAACCTGTGACGTGCGCCAAACCTACATATCACGCATGGTGCTCTTACCACTACACCAAAGCTTGGGGGCTTGTATTTTCAAAAGATTGTGCATTTCATTTAAGAAATGGGTGAACATCGCTTCTCCCTTTTCCCTAAAACTTTCATGCATCGTCATTTTCTCTTAGAGTTTTGCTTTCGGAAACATTACATGTGATGTCCTTCAACCCTTAGTGCAACTTAGATCTAAACAAGCATATCAGTAAGATTCATCTTTCAGGACATCATGATATTTAAGGAATAAAAAAATTACACTTTCACCAGACATGTCTTTCCAACCTTAAAAGTATAAGCTTAGACATTCTTCAGATACTGGTGGTAAGTTATATTCTTTTTTTTTGTTTTGATGATAATGGTGTCCGGACCAGCTTTTACACACCTCAACTAATTCCACAGGATACCTGTCACATCCCACCAGCAACAAGTACCAAGTAACTCTATCCACCAAAGCCAGGACAGATGGGAAGAACCCTCTATTTTTTTTGTCTCCACTGGGATTTGAACTTGAGACCTCATGGCTCTCAACCACTTCATTGGCCACTAAGGCACACCCTTGGGTGCGTAAGTTACAAATTTTTTAAAACAATATTATTTTATGAACTGGAAAAAAATATGAGAACAAATTCTTTAAATCAAATATTAGCTACCAATTACCAGATGCAAACCATTTTAGTTCAAAAAACACTAAGTCCTAAGATGATAATAACTAAGATGGCAAATATCTTGATCAAAAAAAAAGATGGCAAATACAGAGTGAAAAAATTTCAATCCCTTACCTTTCCACCATGAGCTTTCCAAGAGCTTCAATTTCTGGGCGAAATTGAAGGGCATGAAATGACACGCGACATCTAAGCCTTTGATACTCAACCATGCTAGAAGGAAGGGCAGACTGAGAAGAAATTGAACTTGATTAGCTGGTCATTTTAGGCCAATACAAACTAAGCATTAGGCACATAAAAATTAAATAGGGAAATATCAGTAATGATCATGTTAAACTCTCCTCATAAGAAAATAAGCATGAAATATTCTTAATCCGGAGGTTATGCAAGTGCATGTTGGGTAGTTAATTTAAATGAATGCAGATATGTGAATGCTAAGATGGATGTGAAGTCATACAAGATTAAAAATGGCAACATTATCCAAATAATGCAAGTAGTACATATTAAGAATAAAACGAAAGGTCGCTTGAGATGGTTTGTTCATGTCCAGTGTCGACCTCCAGATATACTTGTCCCTAGATGTAAAGATGATGAGTGAAGCAGTGTTGTCAACAGTGTGCTTAAGCCCTGAAACTGGGCTCAAAAATCATACCTGTAGACATCCTCCATCTGTCAATATTAGTCCAATGACCTTTGCTTTCTTCAATCTAGGTAAAACTTCAGACGTATAAAATCTTAGAGAAGCAGAACTTTTGGGCTTAAAAATTTGATACTCTTTCCGTCTCCTAGCCTCCCTCAAGATAGGTGGCAGACTCTTCACAATTGTGACATCATTTGCTAAGGCTGCTATAAACTGATCCTCATTATAGAGGTATGAAAAACTCTTGAAATTGGAACTGCAAAAATTAGATATAATTTAAAATTCAGGAATGTAAATAAAGCATCACAAAAATCCTCCTTATTTTTGAAGTCAAATTAACCAGGACCTGATGCCTTTTGAATGAGCACTTTCTTGAATCTCTGGAATTACAAATGTGGCATTTAGAAGTCTTGATATGGCAACCAGATCAACAATCTATGAGAAAAGGATAACCTGTTAGGAACTCTTCACTCAACAATTTGGTGCAAAAAGGGTAGAAGTCTTTTCAACAATAAAATGAGCATACCGAGTTCCTGATCTTCTCAAAACTACCAGATATTTTTGCATAGATGAAGCCATTGTTCTGTTCAACAGACACTGAAACCATGACAAAATAGGTGAAAAGAGAGAATCAGTTCCAACCGATGATGGAGGTACTTAACATTGTTGTTAAAAAAAACACAGTTAACTTTAAAATGGCAAAGGCAGCAAGTCAATTTCAATTCTCAGATAGCCTGGACCAGAGTCTCCAACCTATAAGTAACTAGAAGTGTAGACCATAACTGCCAAGTGTAAACTCTATACCTCTGTAACCTAGAAAGCAACAGCACATTAAACTTTAGTAAAATACGGTACTCCCTCCATTCCTCTTTTCCTTTTTGAGAACCGTGATGTCCAGGCCAACTTGCGCGCACATTCCCTCCATTCCACTTTATATGTTACTCTTTCATTTCCTATTTCCAAAAAGATTTAAATCTTTCTATATTTGGTAACATTGTACTAAGAGTACTTATGGTATGTTATACATTTTCAGCTTACGTGTCAAATGCCTTTATTTCTTTCTTAAACTCCATGCCCAATCAAATACCATCAATTTGTCGAATAATGGAGGGAGTATCTTCTCTTTTTATTCAAAAATGTTTCCTGAAGAAACTACTGCTGCTCCATTACCATCATTAGATACCATAAGATAATCTCTCCAATGCCTTCATTTCTTGCTTTATACATAACACATTACGTTGCAGTATATTCATTGAGTTTCCAACTATGCAATTTATCATTAAATATTTGCAAGTAAAGTTAAAGAAGAGCATAAAAGAGGGATTCATAAAAATACATAATCCAGTCAGGATCGTGTGACTTATTCAAAACTGTAAATCTATACTACTTTAAAAGCATGAACTCCCTAAATTGAAAGTTAAATTACATAAATACCCCTAACTTAAAAAACACCTAACTAAAACAGCTCAACCTTCACACTACTTCATCACACTGCAAACTCCACCGAGAAACATCGCCTCTTCCAACGCCCACAATCTGAACCATCGCAAGCTTTCAAATAATCCCCAACAGATGCAACTCGTTACTTCTCCCTCCTTCCTCTATTTATACCCACCAAACATTGCCTCCCATTACGATTCCAACTTCTGAAGAACACGAAAAGGTATGGCATGTTTCATCTTCTAACACCAACGTTCTGCCTTTGTTTTTTTTTGTTTTTTTGATGACAAGGGAAACCCGCAGCCGCTACCCTTTGGGTGCGCACAGGGTAAAACCCCCGCTCCTATGCAATAGCTCGCAAACCACATAGGAGAGGTAACCCGCACTAGGCAAGCCCGGTGCGACGAGCTCGACCCAGAAGGCAAACCCCTTGCTTTCGCTAGCAAGGGGTTTCAAACTTGAGACCTCCAACATGGAAGTCCCAAGCCCAAACCAACGTTTTGCCTTTGTTTCGCATGCCCTCATCTGCACTTTATTATTCGACTTACAATTATGCTTCAGGCCAACATTGTTCCAGCTCCTGAAAAACACAATCAAATATTGGAATTGGCTTTGAATTCCGGCCACCTTTAACAGTTGTAAGTGATTAAGTTCCACCCTCTTTGTTTTATCCTCATGTTTATCAGCAAATTACATCTATTCCCACACCTATATCCCATCCACTCCAGATACACCGCCCCTCAAATATCTAACACTCTATAAATTAACATTCAAATTGATTATGGACTTTTATTTTTGGCACTGGAGTTCTGGACACACCCAAACATTTTTCATCGCATTCTATCCCCTGTATATAGTTCCACTATCTTTAAGTTCCAGGAATGCTAACTTTTGCCACTTCGCGCAGGTTATAACATATGCGCTCTCAACATAGGTGATACTTGGACCCTTAATACTGTAAACCGTTTCACACGTTCCACTAAAAAAAAATTTTGAAACTGGTAACTTAACGTTCCACTAAATTTAACGAAACTACTTGCAGCACACTGTTATTGGGCTTATGAAATTGCTTAAATGTACTTTATGATTCTTTTTAATTCTACTAAGACACAAAAACGCCCGAAGTTAAAATTGTTACTCACTATTCCCTCTGTACCTCTAACCATCTAGATTCAGCATACATAGCAACTGAAACTGAACTATCAAAGCAGAGTGTTCCGATTAACAAGATACCAAAACACTCTGTTGTTTGGGTGATGAGAGTAATAGTAATTTGAAAGGGTTCAGTAATTTCATACAAGAATTCAAGGCATGAGAGCATTTTACAAATGATAATCTTAGTTGACGACGAGGTAATATCATTGACACATTCACTTACGTTAATCAACCTATTCTAGGCTTATGTGACATGTGAGTCTCAACCTATAAAGGTATCAGGCAGCCTCCAGTATGTGCTTATAGAATATATATTTAGAGTATATTTGTTGATACCTCACTTTAATATGCTCTTTCCAAACTAGGGACTTTTGGGATTTCAACTCTTTCCGTGAGTAGTGTGCTGATCCATACAATGTTTCAAAAAGCACTAGACTTGCGCACCAGGTACACTCCATGTTTTATATGTTCAACATTATTTATTTAACCTCACTGCCACAACTAATGTTAAAACTATACTTAAACAAGGTAGGCAAGCTACCTTTTGGGGGGAAATTATATAGCACCAGTCGTATCGATTTTCAATCCACAAAATTACAAAACCAAAGCCCTTCACATATTTATGTTGTACAGTAACTACTCTCATCAGAAATGGAGGGCGTGAAGTCATAAAGGCTGAAAAGAAAGATATTACGATAACACCAAGGTAATGAAAAAAGCTACAGAAGCGTCGTTAGATATTACAATGGATGGGTTGTTGGCTGATACACAAGTACCTTCTAACCAACTCTACAACTTTCCACAACAGCCCATTACTATTTACAGATGTTACATGACACTAATGAAACTTTCATTGGTTGTATTCACTATTCACAGGTTCGGCTGAATGAGAAACAAGATGACAATCACCATGCAACGTCGAAAGGCCACAACACTATAGTGCAGAATTACGGGTTCCAAATGCTGATTCAAGCGCAATTACTTACTTAGAATTAATCAGAAAATTCGGCAACAAATTGTTTGCCGAACTAATAAGGAACTTTGTAAAAGATGTTCAACATGACTGTCCAGCAACAAAATACAAAAAACAAGGCAGCCAGTCAATAGGGCGTAATGGAGTACTATTTGCAAACTTAAATTCGGTGAGCCGGAAACATGTGTTCCAACACTTCATTTAGATTATAACGAAACCATGCTTAAAATATAGCATTATTGCATATACAATGGATCTAAGAAATAAAGTATGCACAAAATTGCACGGATAACATATGCCAAATAGAGTATGGAGATTATTCCATGGTTTTATTGGGGCAAATATAGAACCAATATTGTTTCAATGATATATGAATTTCAACACTAGGCAAACATGCGCGGTGAATATAGTAACTAAAGAATTGCAAGGATTACCAGGATATGTACTTCTTGGATTTGGATAAGGGTGCAAGGGCTCCAATGACTTCACATTTCCCCACAACTTACGAAACGCAGGACCCTAAAAAGATGTAGCATTATATTGTCAAAACATATATATACTCTTTAACAACAAAATAATAGATATCCAGATTATTAGTACTAGAAACAATAGATAACAAATTTTCCATACATTTTACATTTTAGAATATACATTTTGAACTCTTTGAAGTTCTGATCAGTACCGATAAATGGTGCTATTTATAGATAATTTGTAATATTCTCTACATGGGTCATTCAATAAAATCATCAGCTTTTATCAAAGCATAAGCAATTAAGCATAGGCAAACAAATAAATTCAATAGATGTAGCATTATATTGAATCTTAATCAGAGTAGAAAGAGTGGATTACCTTCCTAGTGGCTAAAGTTGGAGTTAAATCCTCAGTAAAAACTGTAATTGCAGTGTATTGTACAAGATCAACAGTGGACTTTGCAAGAAACAAGTGAACAATCAATGAAGCAAATGATAACACCAGGCCTCCTAATGCTGCCCATTTTATTTTGGATTTCATATCAATAATAATAATAATAATAATTTTATACAGCAAATCTGCAAACTCAATTTATTGAGACAAGTTTGAGAAATGATTCAGCTGAGAGAAGTGAAGGAATTAGATCGGAATTGATTTTGAATAGATCGAGGAGAAATTGAGAGAAGGGTTTAAGCGGATTTAGCGAGTGGGATTGGGATTGGGACGACGAGGTGAATACAGCTTTATCTTCTCCCATGAATGAATGTCTACTAGCGCAGTAGAGCTTTCATCTTCTCCTATGAATAGAGTCAGTAGCGCCCCCACAATAAGGGTAAAGTACCAAATTCAGTTCTCTCAAACACGAAGATGCACAAAAAAAAAATCAAATCGATTAAGGGGCAAGATTAAACGAAGAACCAAAAGCAGATGAAGGAGACAGGGTTAAGCACCGAATTAACACTTGGAAGAAACAATTTTTAAAATTATGTATTTATTGTTAATCTCTTGCTAATTTTATTGTTCATGTAATTATAATTATAATTTTTAAAAAATTGAATTAATTATGTTTTAATTTGGATTTAATTTGTAAGACTTTTTTAATTCTTTGAGATATTTTATTAAACATTTAAATTATCAAATCATTAAATTTAAAAATATATTGTCTTAACTTTGAATGCCTTCTAAATGTTAGTATGTTAGTTTTTGTAATTAAAAGTGTTTGTGAAATATTATATAAGTAAGAAAATTATAATTTAGTTGGCATATTCAATAAAGTGAACTCTTAATTTTATTTTTGAAGTACTTTTACAATAATTTTGATAGTTTATATAATAATTGATTCTATTAAAAAAAATTAAAACTACAATCAATAAGATAAATTTAAATATTTATATTATTATGTAACGTATAATAATTTATAAATATTTATTAATATCATATAAAATGTTACAAAAAATATATACTATTCAATTAAAAAAATTAGTTATTATATTATAATTAATTACAATATTTTTAAAAAAAATTATAAAAATAAATATATATTAAAAAATTAAATAAACATAATTTTGGCTTTAGGCTGCTCATTCCAGTGAGTCGCCCTGTTTTTGGAGAGCCACACACGTCAGCCATCCGCTAGCAGGTGAGTTCAGATTTGAGAACAACTTCCAATGTGTCAAACCAACATTTTTTTTATTTTAGAAGAACATACAAAATAGCTCAAACAGACAAACAATTACAATTAAAAATTAATTTCCTTTTATAGAGTAATATTTTCTCTCCGTGTCTATTTATATGTTGTCTTTATTAAAAATATTTTTTCTTAATATTTGTTATTTTAGAAAATCAATGCATAAATGATATTATTCTTCCTATTTTATCCTTGAGATTTATTAGTCTTGAAAATATGAATTTAACCAACATAGGAAAACTAACTAATTTACTCATGTTCATTGGTCAAATTAATTCATGTTCATTTAATGAAAACTTTAACTTCGAGAAAATAATAGATAAGGATATAATGATAAGCTTACCTAGGTTTTTTAAGAGACGTAAAACTTAAAATGATGACAATTAAATAGAAATTGAGAGAGTACTTTCTAACAAAATTTTGAATAGGATTAAAATTTTCAAAGAAAATATCATATATTGCTTTTGCTTTTTCAAATTTGCTTGCTTTTTAAAAAATCTCATAAATTAGATATTAGTTATTCAAGTGAAATCATATAGGATTGGAAGTGTCAATTCTGCTACCGGATTACTTTGGAGCACCCCATTCTGAATAACATAAGTAGTCTTGGTTTATAACTTTTTAAAATACTATATAATTATTATATTAAATTAATTTAAAATAGATTGATATTTTAAAGTATTTTAAAGTTCAATTTCAATATTTTGCGATACGATAAATATGTGACAATAGTTTGGTCAACTTCAACTTATATATATTCATATGATAATAATTAGTATGACTTTGGCTTTTCTACAAATGTCTCAATTATATCATACTAATATCTTACACGTGTAAAAAAAAAAAAAAAGTATAAACTCTCTTTGTTAATTAACCACCCAAAAAGAACATTTGAATGAAGATAGAGTAGTCAAAGTTTCAACATCTAAATAACTAATTACTACTATTTTATATATTTGCTAATATTATATATATATATATATATATATATGCGCGTGCATTTGTGAATTTTATAAGTAATTATATACTTCAATACATTATTCAATATTTTTGATAATATTTTTCTTATAAATACGAAATATTATATCAAAAATCATAAGATCTAAACTATGATACTTGAAATTTTGATCTTAATATAATAATTCAATATCTACCGTAGGACCCGTATAGTCTACTATCTTCTACTATCTTCAATCTAGTTTGCTTAAGAGTAAATCAAGCAAAGATAGGTAATAGCTAAGCAATAGTGAATGCAGTGATAAATAATGGAAAAGGTTTATTATTTTCTAGAACCTCAGGAACTATCCTTTCCGGCTGCCCCCTCCCCCCTCTGGCTTTGCCCTTGGGTTTGTCAACCAACCTGGCATGTTCAGACCGGGGCGCCTCGACGATGATGTCACCTCATATATATATTTAAGGGGTAATATTACGGATTTTAAGTCTACTTTTAAAATATTATTGATTATAACAGTTTAATTACGGGTTATAACATATCACTTTTTTATTTATAAATCAATTTAATTTTACTTTATTAAATAATTAGTCTTTTATAATTTTATTTTTATTATTAAATGATATAAATAAAAAATCTACCATAATTATCTCTTACACATTTTTAGAGATTTTACCTTGATTCTTGTTCTTTTGTTATTGACACATTTATTAACAGATCAGTTTTAATTTATAAATTAATTAATTGTATTTTATTAAGTAATTAATTAATTTATATAATGTTAATAGCCTAATAGGTGAGAGAAAGAGAAAATTATGAGAGAGAATAAATTCATAATTATCAATTACACCTTTCAAGGGATTTCTTTTACCTTATCACATGCCACACCCCACTCCACTTCCACATACCCACGTTCCCTTTCCATCCACACCAATTTTTCTTTCTCTTCCAACTTCTTCACTGTTCTTCTTTTCCATTCAAACGAAAATTGGAGCTTAACTTGATCCTCTCAAAGTTGAATTTTTCAACGATGTACATTAACAAGATCCAATATTAAAGTATATATTCCGAAATTATTGTAATTTTTTCATAATAATTAATTCACTTTCTTCTTCAAAATAATTTGTTTTCGATATTTTTTTAGTGATTGTGGCATTTACACATGTTTATTTGCTGAATGTATTAGCAGTGAAGTTTTTGATATGGGTCACATTGACGTTGATGTAAAATATCGTCAAAGGTACGCCGCAATTCTATGGCAGTATGGAAGAAGTGAGAACGATGATGACATAATTAGTGAGAGTGAAGTAATAGTATTGTTGCTAGCAAAGTTGATGGACCGAGCATAGCAAAAGAACATGATCTGGATACTACCAATTATCTTACACCAAGACCAAAGAGATTAGTAGTCAGATAGATGATTGACTTAGACTTTCATAATTTTAGGATGTTGTTTATTTTTTGCTTCAGTTTTTGGCAATAATATATACTATGCACTATTGTTACTATGCAGTATTAAACAAATTTTATTGATTTTCATTCATGATATTTGAAAATGAAGAGTATGTTTTATGTTGAGTATATAAATATACATTGTTAGGCTTAATTAAACCCAGATGGATAAAAGTTGGCCACCAGTTGGATACCAATTTTATGCAGTATTAGTCAAATTTTTAAACCTGGATACAAATTGGATATCAACAGTAACCAGTTTTAGATTGAGATTTTAGTTTGAAAAAAAACTTCATATACAAAGTAATAAGAATTAAATATCTCAAAATTTTATTTAGATACCAATTGTATACATTGTTACAATTAGGTTTTCCAAATGGATACCAATTGGATACAATGTTAATTAGTTTAGATTGACTTATTCAGTCGAAATCTTAATTATATGTTGTATTTTCAGCTGAATACCAATTAGATACCAATAGACTTAGTTTTCCTAGTTGGATATCAATTTGATACCCAATTGGACACCAGTTTGATACTAATTAAATACCAATTGAATACAAGTAGACTTAGATTTTCCAGTTGGATACCAGTTTAATACCAATTGAAAATATCAATTACATTTTTTTTCTCTATTTTCAAGTGAGATATCTGTTGGATACCAAATGGATACCAATTGGATACAACATTAACTTGTTTTAGGTTATCTAATTTGGTTGAATCTCAATTACTTGTTGATTTTTCAATTTTTCCAATGGGATATCAGTTTGATACCAAATGTATACAAATTGGATACAACATTAACTAGTTTTAGGTTGGCTAGTACACATAATAAATGTTATGAAATTATAATTCATTAACTTAAAAGACAAAATAAATCAAAAAACATGAGTTTGTCACAACAAAACAACCAAATCAAAAGCAAAATAAATTATGTCTTTTTTTTTCAGCAGGGTAATTTAAACATGTCATCCTGTTGTATCCCTCTCGATGACATGTACTGCACGTAACCTTAGACCTCTTGAACTTCACATCAGCAAGCCATTTCCAACTTTCAAGTTGTGGTCTTCCTACAGTTCTTTTTGAAATAGGCGGCAATAATTTATGCTCCGACACTTTTTGAATTGAATATTTTCTTGTTCCATCATAAATTATTGTGTCGGTATTACAGGATACAAAAGTACAAATAACTTTTATACATATGTTATATCAATATAAGAATTTCATACCATTTTTATGCATACTTTTTATACCTATTTCATGCCAAAAGTAAACACTGATTCATACCAGATTCATGCAAAAAAGAATACGAAATCATACAATTTATAACTAGCAATTATCTTTTATTAAATAAAAAGTATATCAATTTCATCCCACTATTATGCACAATTCCAACCAATATAATACCTAAAATAGAAATTGAATCATACCAGATTCGCGCCATAAAAATTATAAATTTCATACAAATTTGATCTTACTATTATACCAGTTTCATACAAAATTTAGGTCAATTTTTATACCAGAACCATATCAAAAATTAATAATACTTCTAACAATTAATTGTCATTTATTAGATAAATAGTATACGAAATTCATTCCAATATAATGCCAAAATCGTACAAAGATGGTATAACCAAAATACCAATTTCAAAAAAAAATTATGTAATTTTTTAAACCAGAAACATACAAAAAAATGAATGTTCATACCAAAATCTATACCAATTTCAAACAAATTTTATGTAATGTTCATACGTCATAATTAAAACTATTATATACAAATAAAATCTGAATAATTTTTTAAGTAACCAGTATACACAATTCATTCAAATATAAGTCCAACATTGTACAAAAAAATGATATGACCAGTATACCAATTAGAAATAAATTCTATGTAATTTATTTTTACAAGAAACCATAAATTAAAAAAAAATCATACCAAAATCTTTTGCATTTTCAAACAAATATTATGTAATCTAAAAAAAAGAGTGTTCATACCAAAAACGTCACAATTAAATTCTATTATACACAACCAAAATCCGAAAACTTCTTTCCAGTATCATTGTTCTTAATTTTTTTTTTAAAGCTTGAGTTGTATAACAATACAAATAAAAAATCGCAAAGAACACCAACCTGAAGGATCCCATCTACCACCATGTGTTTATTAATATTGATAAGAAGCCGTCCATTACAACACAAATGAAAATTATTGGATAAAAATCAACTGAAACTAGTTGTGACTGACGACAAATTACAGAAAAAATTGAGAGGAGAGATAAACGTTTGAAAAAAAAAATAATAATATATTTTTTGAATGAAATTTAACTGATTTGAGTAAAAAAAAGGAACACAAATATTCCCTTTTTTATGAATCTCCTAATTTTATGGCACATATTAATTATCATTAATGAATTCAAAATTAATTACTGCTAACATATCCGTAATTACTAGTAAAAAAAAGAAAATCTGCTTTTTGAATTACTGTTAACTGATTGAGTAAAAAAAGGAAAACAAATATTCATACTTTGTTTTGAATTTCCTAAATTTATGGCAACTATCAATTATCCTTAATGTATTCAAATTAATTAATATAACTTTATTCGTTTTTTACTTTTTAATAATTTTTAAAAAACATTTTTTACTATTATTTTAAAACACATTTGTTTTTTTATAAATTGTTACAACCTGAAATTTTTTATTGTTACAACTTGAAAGTATTATTATACTGTCATAACTGAAAATATTAGTCTTATATATGTCATTTATAAAAATTTCACATAAATAATCTATTTATTAGATCAAACAACTTGTTTAAACCAAATGGACTAGGATGTCAATGGACCTCGTGGCCCACGAGATATGTCTCTTAGTAGGGGTGCGCATCGGTCGGTTCGGTTCGGTTTTATGTGTCCTTGGTTCGGTTTATCGGTTTTCGGTTTGTAAATACGTCAAACCGATAACCAAACCAATAACATATTTCTTATCGGTTTTTGGTTAATCGGTTTATGGTACTTAACGGTTCGGTTTTCGGTTTAACCAATAAGAAAATACTCACATATATTATATACACGATAAGAAAATTTTCATATAAACCATATGATTTTTCCAGCATTTGGCATGAAAGTAATAATCATAAAAGTAACAATCACTTTTCTTGCAAGTTTAGACACTAGACACATTCAAAGGAAAAAGTGTGAAAGTAACAATCGTTTAACCATTAACAATAAGACTAGTAAATTTAGTACACTCTTATTGGGTTATCGGTTTAACCATTAACAAAGATCATAAAACTGGAAACCGAACCAATAACCCAATAAATTTTTTTGCAAAACCGTTTAAAAACCGTTAACCCAATAACCCAATATCAATAAGCCAATAGTATTTTTTTCGATTCGGTTTATTGGTTAAATTGGTTTTTGCACACCCCTATCTCGTAGTCATTCAATTTATATTTAAATTCTTGGATATTTTATCTAATTTAAAAGGAAAATAAAGTAAATATATCCACAATTTTATGATTTAGAATTGATATATCCTATATTAATAAAATGGTGTATATATATTCTTATTATCTAACAAATAATGCATAAATATCCTTTTCGTTAACAAACTTATTTTTACTAAATTAAAAAAAAAAAAAAAAAAGAGGGCAAAATAGTCGGATAGTATAATGAAAGACAAAGTTAGCTAATACACAAAAGTTGAAAATATTTTAGCCCTTTCTGGAAAAAAAATCCTAATATTATTTTTAAAATTTCAAAAATATCATGTGACCTAAAAAATCACGTTAACCATTTTTTACCCCTTTAGATCCTATCCAATTGGGAGAAAAATGATACCTCTTTTATTCAGTCATCATTCTGTGGTCCTAATAAAAATCTTTTTTTATCGAATAAGCTAGCATCCTATGTTTAAATCATTGGGATGAAGACTAAGTAGAAGAGCGGTTGGACTAGATTAGAGGGTATATCCCCTCCAAATCACAAAATTCGAGGGTATATTTTATTCCTGTCCCAAAATAACTTATGTGATGTGTGAAGCTAGTCTTGACAAAGTCAAATTTTACATTTTGCTTGAGTTTCATATGGTTTACACAAATGGACAATTCAAGTGAATTGTTTACACTAGTTATAGCCAATGTCCATTAAAGAAAATGGGCTTCTTATATAATTGTACAAGTGATAAAAAAGAAGAAGAGGAAAACTTACTAAATCCTACTAGTTTAGGAGTTAGTTATTTAAATATACTTTAGTTTATAATATTACGTATCTTATCATATTTTAATGTCTCTAGATACGTCTAGATACATGTATCTCGGATACATGTATCTTGGATACATGTGGTCAAAATTAGGTGTAATTTGTTCTAGATACATTATATCAAAGTGGACTCGCATGTATCTGAGATACATAACAAATCTCGCTCACCTTCCTCGCCTCTCTCCCATCTCGCTTGCCACTCTCCCATGTATCTGGTATCCCTGATACATGCGAATATATCACACCAGATATATGTGTATATGGTATTTGTAATGCATGTATCTAGTGTGATTCGCATGTATCTGGATACATACAAATCTCGTATGCCTCCCTCCCCAATCTTACTCGTCTCTCTATATTTTTGTGTATATGCACTACAGACTACAATAATTCATCTTCCTTAATGAATGATTTTAGACCAATTATTCAAATCTCGTCGATTCAGTCTAAAATGATTTGGAGAGAGATCTAGTTGTTGAAAAATATCACCAAACATATACATGAGGGAAATTATCGAAATACGTCAACTATCATTAGTTATAAAATAGATAAGAAACAAAAAAAGTCACAAAATATTATGATCTCTTTCATGCACGATTGCCGTGAGTTATATTTGAAAAACAAGTAGATCTAAGTTGAGTAAGTAGAGCAGTAAGTTAAACTAATATCACAATTCACAAATCTTGGCCCCTATGGTGGGCGTCAAACTGTTTCACCAAAAAATAATACATTTAAATTTGTTATGAGATCAAACACAAACACTGATTAATCTTGAAGTCAGAGGTCCCTTTGTTATAAGCAACCATCTATATAAGGTATTTTTCCCGCATATAATATACCCCACTAATATATTAGTTAGGAAAAGAATAAAAACTTCAATATCTTTTATTTAAAATATAAATAAACATATTATTAGCTTATAATATTCTTTTAGAAATAAAAACAAAAGCTTGTTTTATTGTATATGTTTATTTTTAGAGAAAAGACATAAAGTGACTATTGAAGTTGTTCCGAATTTTCAAAAAGACACTTTAACTTTGCGAGTGTCCTATTACCCCACGAAACTATCTAAATCCACAATAAATATACCTTTTTGATTAATTTTAACACCACTCGTATCGTCACGAAATATGGGTGCGTGAAGGACCCTTGATACAACTTCAAACCAATGTAAAATTGCCATGTGGCACTCCCAATTTGACTTATTTTGAAAAAAAAATACAAAACCCATGTATTAATTTTTTTTTAACTTTATTAGGAATAGTTATTAATTTTTCCAATCTTTTTGCTCATCTTCCCTACCATCATTAGCTTACCCATATTTCTTGAGCATCCATGGCTTCCTTCATATTTTTTTTCGTTTTCTCTTTTTCCTTTTTGGTTTTTGTTTTTTTAAAACTAATATTATTGTGTTCATTCTTATTCTTTTTTTAAAAAATAAAATAAAATTAGTTTAGTGATTTTTTTTCCTCCTACAAATCAAGATTGGGATTTGGGAGTAGTTAAACTATGGAAAACTCAATTTAGGAGTAAGAAGTTGGAGAAAGTGGTGATTTAAATGTCAGATTTGACTTGGTGATATTTTGAGTATTTAAATTTTGATTATTTGACGGTGTTTATTTTGATAAATAAATTAATTGATGGTAGTTTGACAAATAATTGATAGTGCTGCCGCGAAATCCGCCCCGCCACAACGGGTTTGACGATTGTTGCATCAGGAAGGGAATGGCCGAAGAACATAGTTGAGGCGAAGAAGAAAGAGAAAAAGGAAAAAAGAAAAAGAAAGGCAAAGAAATCAGATAAAAATAGTTAAAAATTATTTTTAACATGTGACAAGTAACTATTAGTGCGTAACATACAAACATTTTTATATAAGTGGTATTGGGTGAAAAATGGGGTATACATACTATTTTGAAGTTGTTCAATGGGGTAATAGGACACCCGCAAAGTTAATGTGTTTTTTTAAAAATTCGGGACAACTTCAGTGGTGACTTTATATATTTTCTCTTATTTTTATAACTCTTTGACATACAAATCTCCATGCACTATTTGATTTTCCAAGAAGCTGAAGAACTTGTTTGTCCAGACTACTTTTTGGACCAACACACATAAAATTGTCCACAAGGCAAATGATTGAGTTTTTGCCACAACCCAATGCAATTAAACATTAGGACATCAATCAAAACCTAAACCTATGTCTACAACTAATATTCTTGGTCTTTTGTTTGATTTTTTATCTCAGAATTTTCCTTCATTTGATGGATATAGACATTTTAAGAAAATTTTCCCTCTTTGACCCTTTCAAACGTATTACTACTATAACAAGACAAAACATTTTGATTTTGATTTGATGGTTTAGATTGGATTAATTTCATTTATTCAAGGCACCTAGACAAGACTCTTGCAAGGTCTAGGTTATATTCAAAATTATACGAAAGTTGTCGATCAAATTCCAACTTACATATATTCTACATTTTTACACTATGTCCTTTTGATAAGACTAGACCCTTTAACACGTTCAAACTAAACGAGGTTACAATATTCCTTTCGTCTCAATTTAAGTATCTTAGTTTGATTGAACATGTAGTTTAAAAATAAAAAGAGATTTTATAATTTTGCGATCCTATATTAATTAAAGATATGTGTAATGTATTGAAATATTTTTTAAATCTTGTAATTTTGAACTTACATGTAGAATGTTTGGATTCTCAACTTGTTAAATAAAGAAAAAAAATATTGAGATAGGATAAAAAAAATAAGATAATTAAATTGAAACGGAGGAAATACCCATTTAGGCTTAGGGGTAAGAAGTAGTATTATATCTTCTAAGTAGTGACCAAAAGGTTTTTTTGGTCTTTATCAATACCGTGATCAATTGGAAGAGAAGAAAAAATAATTTTAAGATGACTCTTTTAAAGTGTTTGTTAAAAACAACTATGTCAATATTTAATCCTTATTTATTTTGCACTTAATTAATATATCAATTTAATCTATTTGCTTTTTATATATGAATCTTAATTTGTTATTCATATCTTAATCATGTGCATTTGTTTTTTTTTATGTCATTCAACCCCTTGGTAAGTTAAATAGATCTGTGTAACAAAGTTGTAATATCATTAAGTTTAATTTTTTATTAAAGAAATTATGCAAATTAAAGATGATATATGACTCACTAATTACATCCATTTACGCCTACCACCATTTTCCATCATTATCAACCAATGTTTTAAAAGGCGGGGGAGTGAGGCGATGCATAAGTCCCGAGACACGGGGAGTAAGTCCCATGGATCTACGAGGCGTAGTTTCATGTCTATTCAATTTTATAGTTTTATTACTAATAAAATAAGCAAAAGTAAACCTTTCAATGATTTATGATTTTTATTTGAGATAAGTATTAATAATCAATAATGAAGAAAAAATCGATTATAATTACTATTTGAGAAATATCATTACACCAATGATAAAAATGAGTATGATTTAAAGCAAAAAAGGTTCAAAAAATAAATTAAAAACACCTGGTGTATGTTTTTACCCCCACGATTACGTTTTTATGCTCGGGGCTTACGCCTAAAATTTTAGGACTTACGCTTTATGAATCTATGTCTTTAATTTACGCCCCGGAGCGTTTTTGGTACGCCCCACCCCGAGACTTGCTCTGGGACTCACCCCAAAAACATTTTTGAAAACACTGTTATCAACTATTGTCGGCATCGTTGCAATAGACCAATATCTACCATCACCCATAACGATTATCCTGAGTCACAACCGATATTATTAATCACTACAACTAGTCATTAACACACTAGTCTATCATTTTTTATCATCACCACCAACCACCATTACCACATAATAACTACATCAATCACTATAGACAACATCATCATCTGTAATGACTATATATCGTCAATAACCAATATTATTAGTCTTTTTTTTATGACAAGGAAAACCCGCAGCCGCTACTCTTTGAGTATACGCACACTAGGCAAACTCGGTACGACGAGCTCAACCCAGACGGCAAACCCCTTGCTTTCGCTGGTAAGAGATTTCGAAATTGAGACCTCTTATATGGAAGTCTCAAGCCCAAACCACTAGACCACTCCGAAGGATACCAACATTATTAGTCTTCACTATATAGTCCACCACAATTATCAGTCACCACCCCTAGCTACCATCATCAACCACTACTATTAGTTGCCATCACCACAAGCTAATACTCACAACACCATTAGCCAATACTATTCTCAATCAGCACCGACAACCACTACGTACCACTAGTCATCACCACCACCAATCGTCGTATAATTTTAAAGACATATTTTTTTATATTTAGATTTAGTTACCTAAATCTTATGAACATCTTAGATGAGTATTCAATTCAAAATATTTTAATCTTAATAAAAATTACTATAATTATTAAAACTTTGTTAATTAATTAGACAATGGAAAGGAAAAACCTAGGATAAAAAAGTGTAACATAGGGGTAAGATGTTTTTTTATGTTTCATTTAACAAGCCAATAAAGCTAGTATCAAAGGACAAGATATTAATCAGTGGTTTGGCATTGTCAAATGCCCATAAAAAACCCTACTTTGCTGAGAACATATAAAGTTTCTGGTCTACCAAACCTTTAATAGAAAATACCATTAATCATCTTCCTCTATATCTTCTTCTTCTTCTTAGCTCTTTATTCCAACTTATATTCAATTTCAAGAAGAAGAATAGGTGATCATGGGGAGAGGGAAAATAGAGATAAAGAGAATAGAAAACACAAACAACAGGCAAGTAACTTATTCAAAAAGAAGAAATGGTATAATCAAGAAAGCTAAAGAAATTACTGTTCTTTGTGAAGCTAAGGTTTCACTTATAATCTTTGCTAGTTCTGGCAAGATGCATGAATATTGTAGCCCTTCTACTACGTAAGTCATATTTCCTTCAAATTATTCAAAATAAAAAACCTATTTTTTTATGATTCTTAGCTTGTTGAAATTATACTCCTTTTTTTTTGTTGATAATATTAAGGTTAAGTGATATGCTTGATGGTTATCAAAAAGCTTCTGGGAGGAGACTATGGGATGCTAAACATGAGGTATAATTAAATTGTACATGTTTTTTTTGTTGCTAAAATTATGTTAAATGAGTTGAAACATGAAATATAGGAGTAGATCTAGAAATAGGATGTTTGTGTAGCTTTGTAGATCCCTATTTTTACTGAATATTATGAATGCTTCTTTAAGGATGGATAATAAGGAGCAGAAATTCTGTATGAGATGTTACATCTATCAATAGATCTGGAAAAAAATAATAACACAAAATCATCTGATCTCTCTTTTTTTTTTTTTGGTTTTCTTTTTTAATGCAATTTCTTTGTACTGTTAGTCAACTTTTTGGTACATATAAATATAGTTTTTTAAAAAAAGAAGAAGAAGAAATTTTGATTAGATTTGTTGGCACTTGAGTCGAAAACCGTCTCTCTACTTGAGATAGTGTAAGATCTGTGTACACTTTATTTTCTCTAAACTCCACTTGTGAGATTTTACTGGTATGTATATTCAAATTCTGATTGTATTTAGCAAAAAAATAACACAAAATCATCTGATCTGTCTCTTTTTTTTTTTTTTTTTGGTTTTCTATTTTCTTTCTACCGTTACTCAATATTTTGGTAAATATAATTATAATTTTCTTTTTTTAAAAAACAATTTTTATTGTATCTTGCAAAATCAGTGATTTCCCGTTACAGTTTCACTACATGATGAAAGGGTAAAAAAGATACTTTTATAACAAGTTGAGCTTTGCATCATGCGAACTAAGGGCTCGTTTGGTTTGAGGAATAAGGGATAATTAATCTTGAATTTAATTTTAGGATGAGTTTATTCCCATGTTTGATTTGGATAAAATTGTGGGATGAGTTTGTACGTAGTGTTATTTTTATTTCACATTGAGGATGGAATAAAAATCCTTTGGTAATTAATCTCAAAATATTTATCCCACACAATAACTTATTCTCAACTAAACGAGCCTTAAATATGATATTTAAGTTAAGAAGGGTAAAAAGGCGGATCCATTATCCCCGAATTTCAAAAGCTATACGGTTTTTCTCAAAGGTTGATATATTAATTTCTTTTAGTCACGAAAAGAAGCAAGTTAAAAAATGGCACATGAGTTGCATATGTTTATATTTGTAACCTCTTGTTGAATCTTGAGTATAATTAATTTGCATTAACAATTTACTCTTTTGTGAATAAATGGAAACGCTTAATAATACAGAACTTGAGCAATGAAATTGATAGAATCAAGAAAGAGAATGACAGTATGCAGGTTAAACTCAGGTAATTAATTTAATTTTCTCATTTAATTATATTATATTATTATTTTTATTTATGTACAAGAGTATGTGTTGTGTGCAGGCACCTTAAAGGAGAAGATATCAATCAACTGACCCACAAAGAGCTTATAATTATGGAAGAAGCCTTACAAAATGGACTTTCTAGTATCAGTGCCAAGCAGGTTAACTAATTAATTAATTTTCCCTAATTTTTATCAATAAGAATATCATGTCTTAATTAATTATACTTTGATTTTGATGTCCTTCTTTTTCTTTTTGTTTTCATATTTACTCTTGGACAGTCTGAGATCTTGAGGATGGTCAGGAAAAATGTAAGTGTGTAAATAACGAATATACATGGTATAAATCTGTTTGTTTGGACTCTTCAAAAATGTCAAAGAATACGTATTGGATTTGCCAAAAGTAATATATTTTTGGAGAATCCGACACGAATGTAACATCGAAAGTGTTAGAATCCGCATAACTTAGATATAAGTTACTAATGTCTATTTATTTGTGGGAAATATATCAGGATCAAATTCTGGAGGAGGAACATAAGCAACTTCAATATGCTTTGGTAAGTCATCATTATAGCATAACTTAATTAATTTGCCACATGTACATGCATGTACAAACATGACAAACTATCAACAGTAATTTTATTTATCACTATTATAATATATAATTCTTGTGCATCATGCATTCTCTCTTTCTGAATTAATTAATTGTGAAAACTCTTTTTCACCATATGCCAATGTATATATATTATATATATGTTATGTACATGCATGTGAAGAATTGAAGGTTTTCAATTTTCACACTGCTTATATAGTAAAAACAATTATACAATGTTTTCTATGTTACTCGAGAAAATAGCTAATAAATGACCTCAGTCTATTACCGAATTTTTAACTATACACAAATACTTCATGGAAGTTCTATTACCTCTAAACCTTTAAAAGTGGAATATATAAACCCCTTAAGTATTGAGTTGTGTGTATAGTTAAAAATTCAGATATTTTTGATATGTTACTACTTACTCCCTCAGCATCATATTAGTTGTCAAAGTCTATTAAAACTCAAAAAGTACGTGTTCCAATCTACTTGTTATTTTATAAAAAATCAATATACAATTTGAATGTACATAATAACAAATTAAAAATAGATGTTTGCTTAACTAAATTTGTCTCTTCAAATTGTATATTTTTGGATACTAAAGCACCAAAAGGAGATGGGAGTCATAGGTGGAAGTGGAAATATGAGAGGGATTCATGAAGAAGTGTATCATCAAAGAGAAAGGGATAATTATGAGTACCAGATGCCATTTGGCCTACGAGTTCAGCCAATGCAGCCAAATCTACATGAAAGAATGTAACATTATATTATTAATACTTTAAATTAAGATCTCTAATAATTTTAATTTGGGTTTCTACTAGCTAGAAACACTAATTAATTAACTCTAGTTATATGTGGTGAGTACCTAGCTAAGACTTTGTTTCATGTTGAAATTATTACCTAATAGTTGGACTGACTTAATTTTATGGGCTCTTCCCGTGGTTTTAATTAAGTACTGAAATGTAGTGACATATTTATATATTATTCTACTTACCTATCTACTCAGTACATTTTTTCAATTTTATTTTGGTCTCTATGGTTTTGAAACTAGAAGTGAATGTACTTGTTTATATATCTAGGGTTTGTACTAGAATATTAACCTAGTTATTCCAGCGTCATGAACTTATATAATATTTTCGTCCATTTTTACTTGTCCATGTTTAACTAAACACACTTATTAAAAAAATATACAAATGGAGGCTTAATTTTACTATATCAGCCCTATTAATTTCAAGTTATCAAAATATTGAAAAATGAATAGTAGTAATTAATAGCAAGGATAAAATGGACACAAAATGATAAATTATCTCTTAGTTTTCTAAACTAGACAAGTAAAATTAGATAACTATTTTTATTCTATCGGACAATTAAAGATGGACGGAGGGAGTAAGGTTGTAATCTATATAGAGAGAGGGATACATCTTTATTGTACTGAAGATTGAAGGGGTCCCCCTATAGTCAGTAATTAAGGCTTTCTTGATTATGTTGCTACAACATCTATTTTTTCTTTAGAATACACATGTCTGAAAATAAGTTGAGTGACAAACTGTAAATTAGAGTGATGCTTATAACAATTAGTGAGTATAACAAAAAAATATTTAAAATGAAAAATTGTTCAAATTTCCAAATCTTTGACTTGATAATGAGTAAATTAAAGTATTTGTTGGCTGTTGCAAAAAACTAAAACAAAAGAGGTGAGTGTAGATATTTTCAAATTGCAAGAAATATTAGTGTTACAAAGACATGTTTTTTGCATCCCTTAATATTTTGTGTTTGTCTTGTAAGTTGTAATGTAATTGTAGCTTTGTATTTCGAATATTGATTTAATTTTTTTATATATATAAATTTTTATTAGTATGTGTATATATGAAATAGCCTGAAAGTCATGTAAAAGGTTGATAACTAATTATTATTATACGCAAGTAAAATTAGAGTAATAAAAAGTTCAAGAGCAACAAGTTAAAGTAAACAAAATGAGGGGATAGATCGAGGAAAGAAGGAGAAATAAAATACTTTTAAAGTTTGAACTATTTAAAAATAAGGTACAATATGAATTGAGAAATAGCGAAAAACAAAATTACGAGATATGAAATTTGAAAAGTCACGTTTACAAGTGAATTTTGTTCCTCATTAGTGAGGGAGGAAATTTTATATGCTTATAAACATAAGCACATATTTTAGTTCTTAAAGAGTTGAGAAGAAAGTCTCCTCTTGCACCATCATTATCACTTTGCTCGGATTTGGATTTCACTAAATGACTTTGATTGATAAGATTTTTGGACCAACTTTATTTTTATTTTTGTTAATTAATTTCTTTTTCCTATTGTTATTATTTCACATGAGTGATTTGTTGAATTCATTGAAGTTCTACAATATCAAAACCTATTTAATCTGTTTAAAGCATATATAATTTATTTTAACTATATAGATCACAAATAACGCTCTTAAAAAGTATTATCTTCGTACTGATATACTGTTAATAGTACCTATTAAATATTAAGAAAATAAAAAATATCATAAAAGCTACCAATAATTTTCATATAAGAATATTTGAAATTTGGATTTGGTTTAAAATTTAAAAAGAAACTATAGGGAGTTTTTTTTTTCAAGCGGTTTCCAAAATCTGGATTTTTGGGAATATTTTACGGACACGTTTTCCAAAATTAAAGACATTTTTTTAAAACAAAGCAAGTAATGGGTTTTGAGCTTTGGAATTGAGATATTCCTTCCGTTCACTTTGTGTCACGACCCAAGCCTAGGGCCTAGACGTGACCGGCGAATGGGGAACCCGAAGGAACCCCAAACAAGCCTCATAGCGTATCTTACACATCATTGGTCGCGGAAGCAATTAAAATGACCATAAGCGATAAGCATAATCAAG